>NW_026467138.1:57500-118500 GCF_026875155.1 Cherax quadricarinatus
TGTGGGGGAAGTTCGCCCCCCCCCCCCCCCCACACCCCCCCCCCCCCCCTGAGCAGTGGTAAAATGAAAGGGGGTAAGGCAGCCGGGATTGATGGGGTAAAGGATAAAATGTTAAAGCAAGGGGGGGATATAGTTTTGGAGTGGTGGTTGCAATTATCTTAATAAATGTATAGAGAGGGGTAGGTACCTAGGGATTGCAGAGAGCATGCATAGTTCCTTTGTATAAAGGCAAAGGGGATAAAAGAGAGTGCAAAAATTATAGGGGGATAAGTTCTGTTGAGTATACCTGCTCGGTAAAAGTGTATGGTAGGAGTTATAATTGAAAGAAAATTAGGGAGTAAGACGGAGAATAGGATAGCAGATGAACAAGGAGGCTTTAGGAAAGGTGAGGGTTGTGTGGACCACGGTGTTTACA
The DNA here is from genome assembly GCF_026875155.1 of Cherax quadricarinatus. NCBI lineage: Eukaryota > Metazoa > Arthropoda > Malacostraca > Decapoda > Parastacidae > Cherax > Cherax quadricarinatus. The sequence continues at coordinate 57,916 of NW_026467138.1, forward strand.
GTGATACATATAAGTGAACAGTATTTAGATAAGGATAAAGAGGTCTTTGTGGCATATATGGATTGGAAAGGCGTATGAATAGGGTGGATAGGGGGCAATGTGGCAGATGTTGCAAGTGTATGGTGTAGGGAGGTAGGTTACTGAAAGCAGTGAGAGTTTTTACGAGGTATGGAGCTCAAGTTAGGAGTATGTTAAGGAAAGAGGGAAATTTTTTCCCAGTAAAAGGAGGCCTTAGGACAAGGATGTGTGATTGTCAACGTGGTTGTTTAATATATTTATTTGATGGGGTTGTAAGAGAAAGTAAATGCGAGGGTCTTGGCAAGAGGCGTGGAGTTAAAAGATAAGAATCACACACAAAGTGGGAGTTGTCACAGATGCTATTTGTGATGACACTGGCTCTTGGGTGATTCTGAAGAGAAGTGCAGAGATTGGGGATGAATTTGGTTGGGTGTGCAAAGAAGAAAAATTAAAGCGTGGAATTACAGAAAGAGAAGGTTATGCGGTTACAAAAAGATTAGGTTGATGAAAGATGAATATCGATTGGGGGAGGGAGAGGATTATGGAGGAGGTGAACGTTATTCAGATATTTGGGAGTGGACGTTGTCAGCGGATGGGTTATGAAAGATGAGGTGAATCATAGAATTGACGAGGGAAAAGAGTGAGTGGTGCACTTAGGAGTCTGTGGAGACAAAGAACTTGTCCTCGGAGGCCAAGAGGGGAATTTGAGAGGTATAGTTTTACAAAACGCTTTATATGGGTGTGGAAGCGTGGGTGATGAATGTTGACAGCGAGGAGAAGGATGGAGGCAGTGGTAGAGTTGTATGTCTGAGGGCATGTGTGGGTGAATAAATGCAGAGAATTCGTTGTTGGAAGTTAGGAGGAGGTGCGGGAGTACCAAAACTGTTGTCCAGGAGGATGAAGAAGGGTTGTTGAGGTGGTTCGGACTGTAGTTGAGAATGGAGCGAAACAGATTGACTTCAAGAGTGTATCAGTCTGTAGTGGAAGGAAGGCGGGGTAGGGGTCGACCTAGGAGGTTGGGGGAGGGGGGGGTAAAGGAGTTTTGTGTGCGAGGGGCTTGGACTTCCTGCAGGCATGCGTGAGCGTGTTTGACAGGAGTGATGGAGACAAATGGTTTTTAATAACTTGACGTGCTGTTGGAGTGTGAGCAAAGTAACATTTATGATTGGGATTCAGGGAATCGGGCACGGCCGCTTGAGTCTGGAGATGAGGAAGTACAGTGCCTGCACGCTGAAGGAGGGGTGTTAATGTGCAGTTTAAAAAAAACTGTAGTGTAAAGCACCCGTCTGGCAAGACAGTGATGGAAGTAATGATGGTGAAAGTTTTTCTTTTTTCGGTCCCACCCTGCCTTGGTGGGAGATCGGCAGTGTGATATAAAAAAAAATAAAAATTATAAATATGCGAGATTGTAGCTCTGAGTTACCTATGTTGTTTTACTTTTGTATTCATATTTTGGTGAATGTTTTGTCATGTATTTTGTCTTTATATATAAAAATATATATACATAATATATGGGGGTGGTAGGAGAAAATCTACAAACTGCTAACAAGAGCAGCTCCTTGGGTCACCCTTCCTGAGGTTGTGACCTTCACACATGTGCAGCTCTGGGTCACTCTTCCTGAGGTTGTGCCCTTCACCACAAGTGCAGTCCTGGGTTCCTCTTCCTGAGGTTGTGACCTTCACACAAGTGCAGCTCCTGGGTCACTCTCCTGAGGTTGTGGACTCTTCACACAAGTGCAGCTACTGGGTCACTCTTCCTGAGGTTGTGACCTCACACAGTGCAGCTCCTTGGGTCACTCTTCCTGAGTTTGTGACCTTCACACAAGTGCAGATCCTGGTGTCACTATTCCTGAGGTTGTGACACTTCACACAGTGCAGCTTCTGGGGTCAATATCCTTGTGGTTGTGATCCTTCACACAAGTGCTGATACTGGGTCGCTCTTCCTGTGGTTGTGACTTCACACAAGTGCCAGCTCCTGGGTCACTCGTACTGAGGTTGTGACCTTGCACACAAGTGCAGCTCCTCACAAATATTGACAATCTCCCCCCTTCCTAATTTTTTTCGGTCAAGCAGATGAAAATTCATATGTTTAATTTTGCTCAGAGATACACCTATGAATGTAGACCGTGTCGAGTGTAGACCGTGTCGGATTAGTGTCGACTGTAGACCGTGTTACGTGTGTATACCGTGTCGAGTGTGAGCCGTGTCGAGTGTAGACCGTGTAGAGTGTAGACCGTGTCGAGTGGTAGACCGTGTCCGAGTGAGACCATGGCGAATGTACACCGTGGCGAGTGTTAGACAGTGGCGAGTGTAGGACCGTGTCGAGTGTAGACTGTGTCGAGTGTATCCGTGTCGAGTGTAGACTGTGTCGGAGTGGTAGACCGTGTCGACCCGTATACCGTGTCGATGTAGACCGTGGCGAGTGTAGACAATGGCGAAGGTTACACCGTGGCGACGATGTAGATAGTGGCGAGTGTAGACCGTGTCGTAGTGTAGACCGTGTCGAGTGTAGGACCTGTGTCGAGTGTAGGACCGTGTCGAGTGTAGGACCGTGTCGAGTGTTGACAGTGGGCTGAGTGTAGACATCGACGATGTAGACAGTGACGAGGTGTATGACTGTGGTAGAGGGTAGAACAGTGGCGAGGGTAACGAAGAAAAACTTTGCACCTTCAAAAACTCATGTGGACAGAACTTTAAAACGTTTATGGTTCATACTGGGTAACCTAAAAGATTTATTTTTGTTAGTAATACAGTATGTATTTAATTTGGCTATTAATACGCCAATATTTATCTGAGTATTAAAATACATGATCAAAATATTTTTTTCCAGTGGTCTTGAGGTACACTTGTATACTGTATAATAAATTTACACTGCACAGGCCGTAGGTGCAATTGGCAATAGGATTTATTCTATAACCGTTATCTTCATTTCTACAAGTACATATACAGGCCTAGCTGACATCAATGGCATACTACTATATAGAAAGCTCTTTTATGACAGAGAATTTCGGCAAATTAGGTCAATTTTGTCCAGGGGATGCGGACCCATCACCAGTTGAACTCACCCCAGTGACCATTTTTACTGATTGGTGAACAATGGGACAGCAGATAACTAGGAAACACGTTCCTAATGTCTTCATCGTACCGGAATTCGACCCCCGTTCCACAGTGTGTGAGCTGAGATGCGCTAGCGGACGAGCTAAGGAGGGACACTAACCTTGGATAAATCAGCTAATTTAAGATAAGGATTCTGTTCGGGATTTTAATCCGGACGAAGGGTTAGTCACCCCAGGTATAAATAACCAGGATATTAATAGAAAACCAATGGAAATAAGTCACTTGTGTCTTACTTTTTTGGATAATCCTAGGTAATTTACACAATGTTATTTTGTAGGATAATTGTACTTATGTGGGCCTGTACCTCAAATAAATTTACAAGGATTAACCAAGAAAGTCGCAGTGTGTGTCATCGAGGACTCGTCTTTCCTTATTTCCACTGGGGTGTTTTAATATTCTCCCCCAGGATACGACCTCAACAGTCGATTAACACCAGGTGCCTACTTACTGCTAGGTGAACAGTGACACAGCAGCCGGGAAAACATGCCAACGCGTTTTAATCGTGCCGGGAATCGATACTGGACCCTCAGTGTGTGAGCTGAGGAAGCTGCCACCAAAGCCTCAAGCCACCAGGACTACCTCACACCCGCCATAGAGTGGACTTAAGACTCCAGTCCTCCCTCCATACTGCTCCTGCAAGAGTGTTTACAACAAATGAAACTTTTAATTTTAAAGATAATTGTCTTTTTAGGTTTATTGGAATCCCAATTTTTGGGCTCGTTATATATAATGAAGATAAGATAAGATAAGATTTCTGTCGGATTTTTAACACGGGGGGTTAGCACCCTGGATAACCAAGAAAGTCAGTGCGTCATCGAGGACTGTCTAACTTATTCCATTGGTGGTCCTTAATCTTGTCCCCACAGGATGCGACCCACACCAGTCGACTAACAACCCAGGTACCTATTTGCTGCTAGGTTAACAGGGACAAAACAGGTGTAAGGCGAAAAACGTGTCGAAATGTTTCCACCGCGGGAATCGAACCGGGCTCCGTGTGATGAATCGGGGAGCTTTAGCACCAGGCTCACCGGCACTAATTGTTGTCGTTGTTGATGCAAATGGGAATATGGGTGTATTATAGGTAGGTTTATTTTTCTTGACAGATAGAATCAGAAGGAATGCCACAATTTATTCGTTTAACTCAGGCTTATATAATACCACAGTAATAATCCTTTATATTAATTGATACACATATCAATTTCTGAAATGTTGTATGAAAGTTATACAATAATTTCCCCTATATACTGTCCTCACTGTTACCCCAAAAATGCCCAGGCGGTAGAAGAAAAACATAAAGTCAACCCTGATTTACCCAAACAAAGGTGACAAACAGTAGCTCCTCAAATTTTGGCGACTATGGGAAGAGCAATCATTACGGTAATCCGTAGGAGAGACGTATTCTTTTTCATTAGCTATTTACCACTTGTGTCCTGTCTGTTATTGTGCCATGCTAGGTATTGCTTGTTATTATTTTTAATTGGAGTAACTCTAATATTTGGTGTGCAGTAAAGATATCAGACTATGTTAGTTAGTTTAATGAGGGTTTATTATGCACACCCATACCCATCCTGTGGGCGGTAGTCAAAAAGAATTACAGAGGAATAATAATTGCGGTTCCAGGGACTGGCGATCCAAAGTTTTAATAGAATATGGAAAGTTTACTATAAGGTAATGAATCTAGATCTGGTCCATAATCATTGACCTATGTTACACATAAGTGTAATTGAGATCAAGGCTAAGTGCTGGTAACACACTTTTGATTAATTGCTAAAGAGTATATGAAATCATAAAACACAGTATATTCTTGAGAATTCACATAGGTAATGAGATCCAGGTAGAGATCGCGTCACTATCTTGATCTCCAAGTTTAAAAGAGTAAATGAATGTTAAACACGTTAGCACACTTGATTACAATCATAGGGACTAATTTACAGAGTAATGAGCAGTTAACAATACATTGAAGGGGAATTCAGCCATTGCCCAAACAACAGATGTCTCGCTAGAGTGCCTGTATACTCCATTACGGTAGACAGCCTATTGCAAACAGCAGCAAATGTTTGCCCGGGATCTGTGCCTTGCACTGAGCACACATCGACCCTCACCAAAGAGGTCCTTGAAGACAGTGGGAATCCGGTTTTGCAGCCCAGATGGAGAGCTTGTCACTAGGGACATGGCAACGTCTGGTGGAACGACAAAGGTTGGACTGAAAGATCCCAGGCCCTCGTAGTTGCACGGATGGTTGAAGCTTGAGGAAAAACTTGAGTACACACTGCCTTGTGGCACACCTGGGACGGGGACTCAGAAACAAGTGGCACATATTGGTAGTTGAAGGACACAAATGTGTCAGGAGATAGTAGGCAAGTATTTCTTCAGTCCATAGAGTTGTAAGGCAGGTGGTATAGCTAGAAAAATTGACGTAGTGGAGGCAGGAAACACATACACAGTTTTAAAAGACCGTGGGTTGATAAAGCTCTTGGAGCCGGGGCGGTGAGAGAGAGGGCCTTGTAGACAAACCGTTGAAGAGGCGGGTCCAGGAGCTAGGACTCGACCCCTGCATACACAAATAGGTGAGTACTAATAGGTGGTGTACCTGACAGCTGCCTCGCAGTCGAACTCCACCAGTTTGCTGTCCCTGTTTGGACAGTTCCTGTGAGCCCGGCACTCCCTGCAGGTGCCATCAGCTGACATCGTGGGTTAGGGAGAAGTACCCTCTATAGATGGGGTTAGCGCTGGGATTGGGTGGGTGAGGGCGGGCAGGAGACGGGCAGGAGGCGTAAGGCGTTATGAGAGGGGTCACTGTTTACTACACACGCCCTCCCCCGTCCCCCACCAGCGGTGAAGGGGGGGGGGGGGCGAGTCTGACTGGTTCCTGGACTCAACATACACCTAACCTTCTGCACAAAACACTTTCATACTATTTACGGCTGAAAAGATGCACTGCGGAAGTTCGTTCGCTGCCTCTGGTATCTTCTCAAAGCATCACACTGAGTTTGCTCCCCAGACAAAGTGCAGGGACCCCCCCCCCCACAGGGTCCCTACCCTCTTTGAACCTGATACACCAACTATGCTATCTGAAAACATTCCTCGCAAGCTAGACGCTACACAACCCTGCCGCGTCGGACATGTTTTGGACTGTGAAAAAGATTACAGAGGTACAAAATTGGTCCAGGGGACTGGACTCCAAAGTTTGGTGATTAGCTGAGCAAGTTAAAGAGGTAATTGAACTCACAATTTACAAAGGGTAAATGATCTCCAATTTTACAAAAGGTAATGAAACTCACAATTTAGCAAAGAGGTAATTGAACTCCAGGTAGGCCCTGGTCTCAAATCATGAGTTACAAAGTATTTACAGATTAGTGGTACGTATTGGGTCCAGGGACTGGGACCCCAAAGTTTTGATAGTCTGCAACTAGGTTCAAGGTAATGAACTCTCAGTTACAAAGGTAATGAAATCCTGTAAGAATGGGTTAACTTACGTTTATACTGGCTACCAATCATGTTCAAATTATAGTGTAATGCAGGCAATTCACACTTCCAACACCTCGGTTTCACAACTTTTGTAATGGCGTTATTGGTCGTCAGAATATTGATTGTTGTTAGTCACACACACACTCACTCACAACCAAACACTCACACATCACCACACACACCACCACACTCAACACACACACACACAACACACACACACACAAACACACAACTACTCACCACACAAACTCACACACACACACACACACAAAAACTCACACACACACACACACACACCACACACAACACACAACATCAACACACCACACAACTCACACTCACACACACACACACACACTTTGAAACTGGGCAACTCCCAGAGATATGGACAAATGGCCAATGTAGTCCCCAATTTTTATAAAAGGCGAGGAACAGTACATGAGGCCACTAACTACAGACCTGTATCACTATAAAGTTGTATAGTATTGCAAGGTCATGGGATGGAAGATCATCAGGAGGAGAGTGGCTGGGGCACCTGGGAAAGAAACAAGTGTATAATTGACAACAAGCACGGTTTCAGGGAAGGAAAATACTGTGTCAGACAAAACTTCTAGAGTTTTATGACAAGGTGCTGAAGTAAGACAATGAGAGAGAGGGGTGGATCGACTGCGTATTTTTGGACCTGCAAGAAGGCTTCGACACAGTTCCTCACAAAGAGGTTTACTGCAAAAAGGCTAGAGGACCAAGGCACACTTTACAGGAATGGTCACTGCATGGATCAGAGGAATATCTGGAATGGGAGGCAAATCGAGTCATCGGACGCGGACGATGGTGTCAAGAGTGGGCGCCTGTGAATGCGGGGTTCCACAGGGGTCAGTACCTAGGACCGGTGTGCTGGATCCTTGGTATAAGTGAAACGACATAACGGGAAAGGGATAGACTCAGATGTGTCCTTGTTTTGCAGATGATGTGAAGTTAATGAGAAGAATCGAATCCGGACGAGGAATCAGGCAAGGACTACCAAAATAGAGAACCCTGCGACAGGCTTCAAGCAACTGGTCCAGCAACTGGCTCACTTGAATTTAAACCTGCCAACCATGATCAAAGTCATGAAGATTGGGGAATGGGCTAAGAAGACCGCAGACCACAATTTTAGTTTTGATGAAGCCAAAGACTGCAAACCTCATCAAGGGAGATACGATCCTGGGGCGTGAGTATATCACCGGCATATCTCCTGATGGCGCAAATCAATCAGATAACTTGCATGGCAGCAATACGAGGCGCCTGGCAATCCTTCGATAGAGTTCCGATTCCTCAGTAAGGATTCCTTTATGATCTCTGTACACCTTCTACGTCAGGCTCATACTGGAGTATGCTAGCCACAGTTTGGTAATCCCACACCTCAGTTCATGCACGTCAAGAAATTACGTGAACAGTGCAAAGGTTTGTACCAACAAGACTAGTCCCATGTGCTACGGGGATTTGTCCGAATGAAGAAGGGTTTGGAGGTCGGAAATCGGACCTTGGACGGACAATGTTGACGAGACAGTGATATCAAGGGGGTCAGGGGAGGAACATGGATAACGACCTATAAAATACTCGGCGAGGAATAGACGAGCAGTGGACAAAGACGGGATGTTCAGAGATGGTCGGGGACACAAGGACAGCTTTGACAGGGTCATCATTTGGAAGTTTGTAGTAACTCAGCTATGAAATCAAAGGGTTGTTAGGACAGTATTTCTTCCAGTCATAGGAGTAGTCTTCAGGCATGGAATTAGCCTAGAAAGTGCATGTTGTGGAGGCAGGAACCATACTTAGCTTTAAGGGCGAGGTATGATAGAGTCTTGGGGCAGATGGCCTTGAGACTGCGAGGGACTATAGTAGGCAATCAGCGAAGAGGCGGGTAGCCAGACAGCTGTGACTCGACACTCTGCAACCACAAATAGGTGTAGTTTACAAACTAGCATCTCTGTTTAGAGTACATCAACTCACACACACACGCACGCACACACATATACCACGTTGTCATACACACACACTAACCACGAACAGCTCGATACACACACCCACAAACAACAGCCACACAACACACTCAAGATTAATCTGATCACCACTTCTCATCACCACACCATCACAAACTCACTCACACACACACACACACACACACATGCTACGCAAACTCACCGACCCACTACTCACAAACAAACACGAACACACCAACACGACCCTTCACACATCACACATATCAACACCACAAACACACAATCACACACCAAAACACACACCACACGAACAGGAGCTTAGTGGCCTAATCGACCATGTGCACTATGACAGAATGGTGGAACAAACGAGAATAGGGCAGAAAAATAAGATGGGATCTGTGAGCGGAGCTATAAAAGGTAATTGGGCATCTGCCATGTCGATTCACAACGTCTATAGAATATCTCCTGCAGGCGGACACGTCAAACAAATACGAGTCCTGGTTACGGGATTAGGAATTCCACACGTGGGCTCCTCTCTTGCTACCGATAGTAAAAAATCGGTTTGTCCCGCAGTTGGGTACGGTCCTAGGATCACAGTGCTAATTTCTAGGTGGTTTTTCTCCACTCTAGTGATTGATCATGTTGGGAAGGGATAGAATCAGAGGTGTCCCTAGTTCTGCAGATGATGTGAAGTTAATGAGGAGAATTAATGATCAGTGAGAACGCCAGGCAGGGACTGCAAAAGAGACCTGGGATTGGCGGAGAACGTCGGTACAGGCAATCTGGTTTCTTGAATTTTACCCTGCCAAGTGCAAAAGTCATGAAGATCGGAGGAGGGCAAAGAAGACCGCAGACAGAGTATAGAATAGGTGGCAAAGGACTGCAAATAACCTCGCCTCAAGCGAGAAAGATCTTGGGGTGACATAACACCGACATGTCTCCGAGCGAGCACATCATCAACCAGATAACTACTGCAGCATATTGGGCGCTGGACTAAAATGAGAATTGCGTTCCTTTACCTTTAGTAAGGAATCGTTCAAGACACAGTACATCTGTGTACATGGGCCCATTACTGACAGTATGCAGCATACAATTTGGGAACGCACAACTGGGCATAAAAACGTCAAGAAAATTAGAGGCAAGTAGCAATTGGTTTCCACACAAGGCTAGTTTCCGGAGCCTCAGTGGGTACTGTCGTTCGAAAGATAGGTTGTGGGAAACTTCGAGAAATTGACGTCATTGAGAGGGACAGGCGGAGTCAGGGAGAGGAAATTATAATACACTTCATGTTACTGCGTGGAATAGTTTAGGCAGACAGAGACAGGTTTGTTCCAGAGAGGTCACAGAGAAGAGAAGTAAAACAATGGGTACAGCGGCTAGATGAAGACTCAGAACATAGTCAGAGGGTGTTAGGAAGTATTTCTTCAGTAATACTGCTCCAGTTCAGGAAGTGGCAATAGCCTAACAAGTGATGTAGTGAAGGAAGGAAACTACATAGCTTTAAGACGAGGTATGACAAAGCTCTGGAAGCAGAGAAGGACTGAGCTAGAGGAGAACGTGAACAGAGGAGAGAGTGAGATGAGAGAGGAATAGCTAGCAATCTGCGAGAGGCGGGGCCCAGGATCTGTGTTCTCGACCCCTGGCAACCCACAATTAGGTGAGTTACAATTAGGTAAGTACACACACACACCACAATCCACACACACACACACACTCACACCACCACACACTACACACAACACACACATACCAATACACACACACACCACACACACACACCCACACACACACACTCACACACACACACACTCACACACGACACACACAACACAACACATCACACAACACACATTAGTTCCTGGACTTGCAGCAAGGCCTTCGACACAGTTCATCCAAGAAATTAGTGCCAGTAGCTTGGAGGATAAGAACGGTTATAATGTGTCTTATTCACCTACCTGTCTTTTATCATAAACAATTACTGCCAAAATACACCAGAGTTACCAAACGAAAAATGTAAACTTTGGCCAGTTGGACTATTGTCATGTCACACCCTGCCGCCATTTAAGTACTGAGTGCGATCAAATTAATGAATTTAGAAAAATCTTCACACAGAAGTGTTCAAGAAATGGCAAATTTTTTTTATATCCACATGGGTATATTAAAGCAGACCATTCTGGAGAAATAAGCCCTGACTTTGCTAGCTGTAATAAAGCATTACCACGTGTGTGTGTGTGTGTGTGTTGTGTGTGCGTGTATGTTTGGTGTGTGTGTGTTCACTCACCTAGTTTGAGATTGTAGGGATCGAGTCCAAGCTCCTGTGTGGTGTGTGTGTGTGTGTGTGGTGTTGTGTGTGTGTGCACTCACCTAATTTGAGGATGCAGGATCGAGTCCAAGCTCCTGTGTGTGTTGTGATGAGTTTGGTGTTATTTAGATTTACCATTTTGTCCTAGCAACATGTCGATTAGACACTAGGCTTCTTTTTTTATTTTTTTTACTTATTTGGTGTGTGTGTTGTGTGTGTTTTGTGTGTGTTGTGTTGTGTGTGGTGTGTGTGTGTGTGTGTGAGTGTGTGTGTGTGTGGTGTGTGGTAGTTGTGGTGGTGTGGAGCGTGGCAATGTGTGTGTGCGTGTGCATGTGTGTGTGTGCGTGTGTGTGCGTGTGGCGTGTGTGGTGTGTGTGTGTGTGTGTGTTTGTGTGTGTGTGTGCGTGTGTGTGTGTGTGTGTGGTGTGTGTGTGTGTGTGGTGGTGCGTGTGTGTGTACTTACCTAATTGTGGGTTTGCATGGGCGAGAACTCAGCTCTCTGGCCCCGAGCCTCTCAGTGATCGCAAATAGTCCTCTCCCTGCTTCCTGAGCTATGCCATAACTTCCAGTACTTAAGGCTAGTATAGTTCCTGCCTCCACTACATTACTTGCTACGCAATTCCACTTCTTTGACGACTCTATTTGACTGAGAAATACTTCTAACATCCCTGGTGACTCGTCTCAGTCCTTCAGTTTCCAATTTGTGACCCGGCCATTGTTTCTGTGTCCCCTCTCTGGAACATCCCTGTCCTGTCCACCATACTATTCCCGCAATATTTTGTATGTCGTTATCATGTCTTCCCAGACCCTCCTGTACCTCAGTGTCTTCAGCAATTTCCCTCAACCTTTCTTCGTAGACATTCCCTGAACTCCGAACTAGCCTGTGTGCAAATCTTTTGTACTTTCCGTCTAATTCTTGACGTGTATTTGACCAGTGGGGTTCACAAACTGGTGCTGCATACTCCAGTGTGGGCCTGAACGTACATAAGTACAGTGGTCTTTAACAAATACTTACTAAGGTATCGGAAACACTATTCCTCAGGTTTGCCAGGCGCCCCTATGTCTGCAGCAGTATTCTGGTTGATGTGTGCCTCCCGGAGCGTGCTCGGTTGTTATGGTCACCCAAGAATCTTTACTCCTTGAGTGAGGTTTTGCAGTCTTTGTCCACATAGCCTATACTCTGTCTGTGGTCCATCTTTGCCCTACTCCAAGACATCATGACTTTGCAATTGACAGAGAGAATTCGAAAAGCCAGTTGCTACCCATGTCCCCACACCTGTCCAGGCCTTCTTTGCATCCTGTCCTCTGCCTGATACCTCTCCTGATTAATTCTTCTCATTAACTCACAGTCATCTGCGAACAGGGACAACTTCAGAGTCTATCCTTTCCATCATATCATTCACATACATCAAAAATACACTGGTCCTAGGACTGAGACCCCATGTGGGGATCCCGCTCGTCAACAGGCGCCCCACTGTTATAGCCTCATCATCGTGTACCATGACTCGTTGAGTTGCCTCCCTGCACGTATTCTCTGATCCATTTGCCAGCGCCCTGTAACCTGTTAAACGCGTCCTATCCTCCAGCTTCTGCACTAATCTCTGGTGAGGAACTGTGTCGAAGGGCCTTCTGCAGTCCAGGAAAATGTGTGTGTGTGTGTGTGTGTGTGTGTGTGTGTGTGATGTGTGTGTGTGTGTTGAGGTGTGTTGTGTGTTTGTATGTGTGTGTGTGTGTGTGGTGTGTGTGTGGTGTGTGGTGTGTGTGTGTGTGTGTGTGTGGCGTGTGTGTGTGTGTGTCCTTACCTAATGTACATCACCTAATTGTGGTTGCAGGGGTCGAGACACAGATCCGGCCCCGCCACTTCGCTGATTTGCTACTAGGTCCTACTCTCTCCTCTCTCTCTCTCTCTCTCTCTCGGCTTCAGAGCTTTGTCAATACTCGTCTTAAAGCTAATGTATGGTCCTGCCTATCACTACATCACTTGATAAGGCTATTTCCACTGTCCTGACTACTGTATGACTGAAGAATACTTCCTAACATCCCTCTGACTAAGTCGATTCTTCAGCTTCCAGTTGTGACCCCCATTGTTTCTTGTTCCCTCTCTGGAACAACCTGTCTCTGTCTGCCTTATCTATTCCACGCAGTATATTGTATGTAGTTATAATTGTCTCCGCCCAGACGCCCGCCTGTCCTCCAATGTCGTCAGTCCGATTTCCCTCAACCTTTCTTCGTACGACATACCCCTGAGCTCCGAACTAGCCTTGTTTTGTAAACCTATTGGCACTTCCTCTAATTTCATGACGTGTTGCCAGGTGGTGCGTCCAAAATTGTAGCTGCATACTGCAGTATTGGGCCTCATGTACACAGTGTACAGTGTCGTGAAACGATTCTTACTAAGGTAATCGGAACGCTATTCTCAGGTTTGCCAGGGCGCCCATATGCTGCAGTAGTTTATCTGGTGATGTGTGCCTCCGTGAGACATGCACGGTGTTATGGTCACCCCAAGATCTTTCTCCTTGAGCGGGTTTGCAGTCCCCTTGGCCACCTAGTCTAGACTCATTCTGCGGACTTCTTGCCTTCCCGATCTTCAATGACATTTTGGCACTGGCAGGGTTAAATTCAAGAAAACCAGTTGCTGACCACGTGTCTCCACCTATCCAGTCCTCTTGCAGTCCTGACTGGTCCTCATCTGATTAATTTCTCCTCATTAACTCACATCATCTGCGAACGGGACCCCTCTGAGTCTATCCCTTCCATCCAAGACATTCACATACACCAGAAATTCACTGGTCCTAGGACCGCCCCCTGCGGGACACCGCCTCGTCACATGTGCCAACTGTGATAACTCATCCCGTACCATGACTCGTGTTGCCCCTCCCTGTCAGGTATTTTCTGGATCCATGGCAGTGCCTTCCCTGTTATACGCTCCTGATTCCTCTAGTTTCTGCCTATTCTCGTTTGTTACCATACTGACCATAGGCACATGTCCGATTAGGCACTAGGCATGTTGTGTGTGGTGTGTGTGTGTGTGTGTGGTGTGTGTGTGTGGTGTGTGTGTGTGTGTGTGAGTTTTGTGTGTGAGTGTGTGTGTGTGTGTGTGTTGTGTGGTGTGTGTGTGGTGTAGTTTTGTGTGTGGTGTGTGTGTTTGTGGTGTGAGTGTGATTTTGTGTGGTGTGTGTGTGTGGTGTGTGGTGTGTGGTGTGTTGTGTGTGTGTGTGTGCGTGCTGTGTGTGTTTGTGTGTGTACCTCACTATTTGTACTCACCTATTTTGTGGTTGCAGATCTAAGGGTCACAGCTCCTGGCCCTGCCATCTTCGGCTGATTGCCACAGGTCCTCTCTCCCTCTCTCCTCTCCTGCCCCATGAGCTCTATCAACCCTCGCCTTAAAAGCTATGTAATGAGTTCCAGCCTCCACCACTACACTTTCCTAGGCTAATCCATGGCCTGACTACTCTATGACTAAGAAATACTTCCTACATCCTTTGATTCATCTGATGCTTCAACTTCCAATTGTGACCTCTTGGTCTGTGTCCCATCTCTGGAACATCCCGTCTTTGTCCAACCTCGTCTATTCCGCGCAGTATTTTAATATGTCGTTATCATGTCCCTCCCCTGACCCTCCTGTCCTCCAGTGTCGTCAGGCGATTTCCCTCAAACCTTTCGTCATAGGACAATCCCCGTAGCTCTGGGACAAGTCTTGTTGCAAACCAGTGCAACTTTCTCTAATTTCTATGACGTGCTGTGACTAGTGTGGAGTCCAAACAGGTTGCTGCATCCTCCATTATGGGCCTGACGTAGATGGTGTACAGAGTCTAAAACGAATCCTACTGAGGTATCGGAACGCTATCCTAGGTTTGCCAGGCGCCCAGTATGCTGCAAGCAGTTATTGATTGAATGTGCGCGCTCTAGATATGCTCGTGGTTATACTCACCACCGAGATCTTTTTGTCCTTGAGTGAGGTTTTGCAGTCTTTGTGCCATCTAAACTATATTGTTGTCCTGCGGCTTCTGTACTTTGCCCTTCCCCCAATCTTCAAGACTATTGCCTTTGCAGGGTTACGATTCAAGGAGCCAGTTGCTGGACCAGGTCTTGTTAGCCTGTCCAGTCTCTTTGTAGTCCTGCCTATCCTCGTTCCGATTCCGATCATCTCATTAACTTCACATCAGCTCGCAAACAAGGACATCTTCTGAGTCTAATCCCTTCCGTTATGTCGTTCAGGTATTAACCAAGAAACAGCACAAGGTCCTGAAGACTGACCGCCTGTGGAAACCCCGCTTGTCACAGCGCCCACCTGACACCATCGTCGCGTACATGACTCGTTGTTGCCTCCCTGTCTGATATTCTCTGATCCATCGCAGTGCCTTTCCCTGTTATTGTGGCCCTGTCCTCTAGCTTTTAGCAGTAAACCTCTTGTGAGGAACTGTGTCGAAGGCCTTCTTGCAGTCCAAAATACGCAGTCGATCCGACCACCTTCTCTCTCTTGTCTTACTTATGTCACCGTGTCATAAAACTCGAGAGATGTAGACACAGGATTTTCCTTCCCTGAAACCGTGCTGGTTGTCAATTTACACTTGTTTCTTTCCAGGATGCCCCACCACTCTCCTCCTGTATGAATCTTCTCCATGACACTGCATACTATACATCGTAGTGAAACATTCTGTAGTTTAGTGCCTCTGAGCTGTCTCCCTTTTTAAAAATTGGGACTATATTTACTGCCAATTTCCATACCTCAGGGAGGTGGCCCAGTTTCAAAGTGTGTGTGTGTGTTGTGAGGTGTGTGTGTGGTGTGTGTGTGTGTGGTGTGTGAGAGTTTTGTGTGTGTGTGATGGTTGTGAGTTTGTGTGTGTGTAGTTGTGTGTGTGTGTGTGTGTAGTGTGTGAGTGTGTGTGTGTTGAGTGGTGTGGTGTGTGATGTAGTGTGTGTGTTGTGTGTGTGTGTGTGTTGTGTGTGTGTGTGGAGTGTGTGTGTGTGTGTGTGTGTGTGTGTGTGTGTGTATGTGTGTGTGTGTGTGTGTGTGTGTGTGTGTGTGTGTGTGTGAGTGACTCAACAATCATATTTGCAACCAATAACTCATTACAGTTGTAACCGGGTGTGGAAGTGTGAATAGCGTCATTACTCTCAATAATTTAGTTCATGATTGTAGCCATGTATAAACGTAAGTAACCATTCTTACGGAATGCATTACCTTGTAACTTGTAGTATTCATTATCCTTTGTAGTACACTAGTTCAGCTATCAAAACTTTATGGGGGCCCAGTCCCTGGACCCATTCCGTACCTATAAATCTGTAAATACATTTGAAAACGTCCATGATTGTGACCCAGAACCTACCTGGAGTTCATTACCTTTGTGTAAATTGAGTTGTGTGATCAATTATTTATAAAGATTAATACTGGTATTATTAAGCCTGAGTTACATTAAATTGAGGCATCCACTCTATCTAGTCTAATATTAAAAACCTACCTAATAATACACTCCATTTTCCATTTGCATCAACAACGACAACAATAATCTTCAATTCTATAAACGTGGCATGATTCAATAAACCTATAAAGACAATTATCTTTAAAATTAAAAGTTTCATTAGAGGTAAACACTCTTGCAGGAGCAGTATGGAGGAGGACCTGGGAGCCCGAAGTCACTCTATGGCGGGTGATGGAGTTAGAGTCCTGGTCTTGTGCTTGTTGGCAGCTTCCTCAGCTCACAACACTGAGGGGTTCCAGTATCGATACCCGCACGATTAAAACGTTGGTCAGTTTCCTTGCATCTGTTGTCACTGATCACCTAGCAGATAAGTAAGCAACCTGGTGTTAATCGACTGTTGAGGGTCGTATCCTGGGGAGAATATTAAACACCCAGTTGGAATAAGGAAAGACGGTCCTCGATGACACCCTGACTTTCTTGGGTATATCCTGTAAAATTTATTTAGGTTACAGACCACATAAGTACAATTATCCTACATAATCACATGTGTAAATGACCTAGGATAATCCAAAAAAGTAAGACACAAAGTGAACTTATTTTCCATTGGGTACTATTAATATCCTATTATTTATACCAGGGTGGCTAACACCCCCTTTCGTCCGGATTAAAATCACGAACAAATCTTATCTTAAATCAGGCTGTTTATCTAAGGTTAGTGTCCCCCTGTAGCTCGGCGTTAGAGCACCAGCTCACACACTGTGGAACGGGGGATCCGATTCCGGGTTACTGATAAGACATTAGACTGTTTCCTTAAGTTCTCTGCTGATCCAAAATTTTTTGTTCATGACCATCAGTAAAATGGGTACCTGGGTGTGAGTCCAACTGGTGTGGGTTCCGCATCCTGGGACAAAATATACCTAATTTGCCGAAGGATGCTCTGCATAACAAGGACTTTCTAGTATAGTAGTATCATTGATGGTCACTAGGCCTTGTACAGGGACTTGTAGAAATGAAGATATACGATTATAAATAATCCAAGGTGCATTCACCTACGTGGCCGTGAAAGTGAATTTATTTAAACAGTATACAAGTGTACCCTCAAGACCACTGGAAAAAATATTTGATCATGTATTTAATACTCAGATAAATATTGGGCGATAATTTTTAATAGCCCAATAAATACATATGTAGTTAATACAAAAATAAATACTTAGGTAACCCCATAATGAACCATAATCGTTTTAAAGAGTTTGTCTGTCACAATGAGTTTTTTGAAGGTGCAAAGTTTTCTTCGTTAGACCCTCGCCACTTGTCTACACTCGCCACTGTCTACACTCGCCACTGTCTACACTCGCCACTGTCTACACTCGTCACTGTCTACACTCTGTCGATGTCTACACTCGCCACTGGTCTACACTCGAACACGGTCTAACAACTCGACACGGTCTAACACTCGACACGGTCCTAACACTCGACAAACCGGTCTACACTCGCCACTGTCTACACTAGCACGGTGTACCATTCGCCATTGTTTACACTCGCCACGCTGTTCACACTCGAGCAACGGTTTTACACTCGAACACGGTCTACACTCCGACACATCAAACTCTACAAACGGTCTACACGTCGACAGCAGTCCTACACTGCGACACGGTCTATAAAACACTCGCCGACTGTCTACACTCGCCACTTGTACATTCGCCATGGTCTTAAACACTCGACATCGGTCCGACACTCCGACACGGTCTACACTCGACAACTGTCTACAACGCGACAACGGACCTACAACTCACACTCGACACGTCTACACTCGACACGGTCTCACACTCGACACTTCGACACGGTCTACAGTCGACACTCGACACGGTCTACACTCGACACGGTCTACACTCGACACTCGACAACTGTCTACACTCGACAAGGGAGTCTACGCTCGACACTCGACACGGTCTACACTCGACAACGGGCTATACACTCGACACGGACTACACTCGACACAGTCCCTACCAAAAACTCCGAAAAAAAACAACGGTCTATCACCGACCTCGACACGGTCCCTACCCCTCGACACCTTTCGACACGGTCTACACTCGACCACTCGACACGGTCTACAATTCATAAGGTGTATCTCCAGAGCAAAATTAAAACTCTGAATTTCATGATCCATTGACCAAAAAAAAAAATTGGGGGGGGGGAGTGTCAAATAGTGTGAGGAGCTACACATGTGTGAAGGTCACCACCTCAGGAATGAGTGACCCAGGAGCATGCACTTGTGTGAAAAGTCCAACCCTCAGGAAGAGTGACCCAGGAGCTTGCACTTGTGTGAAGGTCACACCCTCAGGAAGAGTGAACCCAGGAGCTGCACATTGTGTGAAGGTCACAAACTCAGGAAGAGTGACCCAGGAGCATGCACTTGTGTGAAGGTCACAAACCTCAGGAAGAGTGACCCAGGAGCTGCACTTGTGTGAAGGTCACAACCTCAGGTAGAGAGACCCAGGACTTCACTTGTGTGAAGGTCACAAACCTCAGGAAATGACGCGAGGAGCGCACTTGTGAAGGTCACAACCTCAGGAAGAGTGACCCAGGAGCTGCACTGTGTGAATGGTCACAACCTCAGGAAGAGTGACCCATGAGGTCGAACTTGTGTGAAAGGCCACAACCTCAGGAAGAGTGACCCAGGAGCCGCACATTGTTGAAGCTCCCCAAAACCGATCAGGAAGAAGTGACCCAGGAGCTGCACTTGTGTGAAGGTCACAACCTCCGGAAGAAGTTGCCCCAGGAAGCTCACTTGTGTGAAGTCACAACCTCAGTAAGAGTGCCCCATGACTGCACTTGTGTGAAGGTCAAAATCAGGAAAGTGACCCAGGAGCTGCCACTTGTGTGAAGGTCACAAACAACTCAGGAAGATGTGAACATGATGCTCACTTGTGGAAGGTCCACAACCTCAGGAGAGTTGACCCAGGAGCTGCACTTGTGTGAAGGTCACAAAACCTCAGGAAGAGTGACCCATGAGCTTCACTTGTGTGAAGGTCACAACCCAGGAAGATTGACGCAGGAGCTGCACGTTGATGTGGAAGGTCAGAACAAGCCTCAGGAAGAGTGACCCAGGAGCTGCACTGAGTGAAGAGAGTCACAACCTCAGGAAGAGTTGACCCATGAGCTTCAACTTAGTGTGAAGGGCAAAACCCCAGGAAAGTGACCCAGTAGCCTGCGACTTGTGTTGAAGTCACAACCTCAGGAAGAGGGTGACCCAGTGAGCTGCACTTGTGTGAGAGGTCACAAACCTCAGGAAAGTGGACCCAGGAGCATTCAACTTGTGTGAAGGTCACAACCTCAGGAAGAGATGACCCAGGAGCTGCACTTGTGTGAAGGTACAACCACAGGAAGAGTGAGCCCAGGAGCTGCACTTGTGTGAAAGGTCACAACCTCAGAAGGTGACCCCATGACTTCACTTGTGTGAAGAGTCACAACCTCAGGAAAGAGTGACCCCAGAGCTCACATGTGTGAAAGGTCACAACCTCAGGAAGAGATTGACCCAGGAGCTGCACTTGTGTGGAAGAGGTCAGCAACCTCATGAAGAGTGACCCAGGAGCTGCACTTGTGTGAAGGTCACAACCTCAGGAAGAGTGACCAGGAGCTGCACTTGTGTGAAGGTCACAACCACAGGAAAGTGACCCAGGAGCTGCACTATGTGTGAAGGTCACAACCTCAGGAAGAGTGACCCATGAGCTTCACTTGTAGTGAAGGTCACAACCCAGGAAGAGTGACCCAGTAGCTGCACTTGTGTGAAGGTCACAACCTCAGGAAGAGTGACACCATGACTTCACTTGTGTGAAGGTTACAACCATCAGGAAGAGTGGACCCAGTAGCTCCACTGTGTAATTGGTCACAACACTTCAGGAAGAGTGACCCATGAAAGCCTTCACTTGTGGAAGGTCACAGGCCCTCAGAAGAGTGGAACCCCAGGAGCTTGCACTTGTGTTGAGAGGTCACAACCATCAGGAAGAGTGACCCAGTAGCTGCACTTTGTTTGAAGGTCACAACCTCAGGAAGAGGACCCAGGAGCTGCACAGTTGAAGGTCACAATCTCAGGAAGAGTGACCCAGGAGCTGCACTTGTGGAAGTCACAACCTTCAGAAGATGACCCAGGAGCTGCACTTTTGTGAGAATGTCTCAAACCTCAGGAGAGTGTCCCAGTAGCTGTCAACCATGTGTGAAGGTCACATCCTCAGGAAGAGTGACCCAGGAGCTGCACTTGTGTGAGGACACAACCTCAGGAAGAGTGACCCAGTAGCTGCACTGTGTGTGAAGGTCAACAACCTCAGGAAGAGTGACCCCAGGAGCTGCACTTGTGTGAAGGTCACAACCTCCGGAAGATGACCCAGGAGCGCACTTGCGTGTGAAGGTTCGACAACCTCAGGAAGAGTGACCCAGGAGCCTGTCACTGTTGTGAAGGTCACACCTCAGGAAGAGTGTACCCAATGAGCTTCACTTGTTGAAGGAGCTCACACACTCAGGAAGAGTGACCCAGGAGCTGCACAGTTGTGAAGTGGTCACAACCTCAGGAGAGTGACCCATGAGCTGCACTTGTGTGAAGGTCCAACCTACAGGAAGAGTGGACCAGGAGCTGCACTTGTGTGAAGGTCACAACCTAGGAAGAGTGACCCAGGAGCTGCACTTGTGTTGAAGGTCACAACCCTCAGGAAGAGTGATCCCATGGCTTCACTTGTGAGAAGGTCACAACCTCAGGAAGAGTGACCCGCAGTGCTGCACTTGGTGAAGGTTATACATACACCTCTGGAAGAGTGGCCCCAGGAGCTGCACTTGTGTGAAGGTCACAACCTCAGGAAATGAACCCAGGACTGCCCTTGTGTGAAGGTCCCAACCACAACTCAGGAAGATGACCCAGGAGCCCACCCCTGGCACTTGTGTGAAGGTCACGAACCTCAGGAAGAGTGACCCCAGGGAGCTGCACTTGTGTGAAGGTCACAACCTCAGGAAGAGTGAACCCATTAGCATCACTTTGTGGAAGGTTACCACCTCAGAAGAGTGACCCAGTAGCTCCAAACTTGTGTGAAGGTTCACAACCTCAGGAAGAGTGACCCATGAGCTTCACTTTGTGGAAGGTCACAACCCACAGAAGGGTGCCCCAGGAGCAGCACATGTTTTACCCTTGGATTTACCTTAGAGAGAGTTTCTGGGTCAACGCCCCCGCGGCCCGGTCTGTGACCCAGGCCACCTGGTGGATCAGCGCCTGATCAACCAGGCTGTTGCTGCTGCCTGCACGCAAACCAAAGTACGAGGTCTCTCAGCCCCGCTGACAGGAAACTGCTTTAGGTGCAGCAGGCCAGCTTGAAACTGCCAGGGTCTGTTGGGTAATCCCCCTTATGTGTGCTGGGAGGCAGTTGAACGTCTCGGGCCCCTGACACTTATTGTAAGGTCCTCTTAACGTGCTAGTGACACGCCCTGCTTTTCAATTGGGGGGATGTGCATCGTCTGCCCAAGTCCTTTTGCTTTCGATAGATGAGTGATTTTCAGTGTGCAAGTTCGGTTACTATCCCCCTCTAGAGTTTCCAGGTGTATAATAATCAATGTACACTCTCCTCCGTATGCGTTATCCCAGGAATACAGGTTTTAGAAACCACAAGCGCACCCAGTAATTGAGGTGTTTTATCTCGTTATGCGCGCCGTGAAAGTTCTCTGTACATTTTTCTAGGTCGGCAATTATCACCTGCCTTAAAGGTGCCTGTTAGAGTGCAGCAATATTCCAGTCCTCAGATAGAACAAGTGACCTGAGAGTGTCATCCAATGGCTTTGCCTCCCTAGTTTATGAAGGTTGTCATTATCCATCCGTCAATTTTACTAGCAGATGCGAATTGATACAATGTTTATGGTCCATGAATGTGAGATCCTCCGACATATCACTCCCAGGTCTTTGACGTTGGTGACTTCGCTCTATATTGTGGCCAGAATTGTTTTGTACTCTGATGAACATTTAATTTCCCATGTTTTACCATATCTGAGTAATATGGAAATTTCTCACGTTGAACTCAAATTGTTTTCTGCAGCCCACTGAAAGATTTGGTTGATGTCCCCTGGAGAGCCTTGCTGTGTCTGCAATGGAAGAAACACTGTCCTACAGATTCGGGTGTCATCTGCAAAGGATGACACGGTTCTGGTGGCTGACATCCATGTCTATGTCGGATATGAGGATGAGAACAAGATGGAGCTAGTACTGTGGCCTTGGGCACAGAGCTTATTCCACCGTAGCTGTCGCACGGACTTTACTCTGTTGACCGATACTGCTCTGTGTTCCTGGTTAGTGAGGAAATAATAGATCCATCGACCGACTTTTCCTGTTATACCTTTAGCGCTCATTTTTGTGCGCTATTACGATACGCCAAGGTCACACTTGTCGAAGGCTTTGCAAAGTCTGTATATATTACATCTGCATTCTTTTTGTCTTCTAGTGGCAATATAGGACCATGTTACGTAGTATCCCGTAAGGTTGAGACAGACCGGAGCGACCCGGTTCTAGAACCCATGTAGGCCCTGGGTTGTAGTAACTGATGGTTTCTAGGATGGGAGGTGTGATTCTATTGCTCCTTAGGACCCTGTTCAACGATTTTTTATGACATATGGGATGTTAGTGCTATTGGTCTGTAGTTTTTGCTGTTGCATTACTGCCCCTTTGTGGAAGTGGGGCTATGTCTGTTGTTTTTTAGTAACTGAGTACAACCCCCGTGTCAAGCTCCCCTCTCCTAGGTTATGGAAAAGGCTCCGTGATAGGGGCTTCCTTATGCAGTTTTCTGATGAACACAGAGTTCCATGAGTCCCTGGCCCTGGGGCAAGATGCATGGCATGTCATTTATCGCCTGTTCGATAGTCATTTGGCGTCCAGATAACATCGATAGATTGTGTTAATCTAACCTTGTGCTCTCTCATAAACAAAATAATTCATTTTATAGATCTTCGACTCTCAGTCATGGGTAGCGGGCGCTTGCTAAAAACTGAGTCATATTTGGGACTTGAGTGCTCACTCATTTCCTTGCTGTCATCTATGTAGGACCCATCTTGTTTAAGCTAGGAAGAGCACCAATACTGGACGTTGTTCCGATTTTTGATTTGGCATAGGAGAAAAAATACTTTGGGTTTCTTTCGTGATTTCCTTTATGGCTTTTAGGTCTTCCCGCGATTCCTGACTCCTAAAGGAGAATCTTTCAGCTTAAGATCGATGCTTGCTATTTTCACTGACCTGTGTCCTCACCAGCGCTTTCAGATATATTGACCTCTTTTAGCCGCCTGTTAATCTTTCCGTCGCGTAAAGGTGAGCCGCCTGTCTCTCTTATAATTTACATCTACTCCTCCTTTTTCTTAGAGGAATAAGTCCTGATGCTACAATGCGTGAGCCACCGGAGTATAATCTTTATTCGCAGGCATAAGTATAGGTCAAGGTTGCTTATAAATCAATCTTCCCAGCTTATATCGTTTAGGACTTGTTTACTGAGTCCCACTTTAATGTTTTTGTTATGAAGTTAATTTGGTGAATGCTCCCTTCGTGACTTGTCCTCATTTTGTCGGTCAGGGGCTCCACGCTACATTTCCTAGAACGCAGTAACTGCATCTTGTGTGAAATGGTCACAACCTCAGGAAGCAGTGACCCAGTAGCTGCACTTGTGGTGAAGGTCACAACCTCAGGAAGAGTGACCAACCAGGAGCTCTGCATGCACAATTGTGTGAAGGTCACAATCTCAGAAGAGTGACCCCAGGAGCTGCACTTGTGTGAAGGTCACAACCTCAGAAAGGACCCGAGCTGCACATTGTGTGAAGGTCACAACCATCAGGATAGAGTGACCCAGTAGCTGCAGCACTTGTAGTAAGGTCACAACCGTCATGAAGTAGTGACCCCATGAGCTGCAGCTTGATACTGAAGGTCACAACCTCAGGAAGGAGTGAACCCAGTAGCTGCACTTGTGTGAAGGTCACACCTCAGGAAGAGTGACCCAGGAGCTGCACTTGTGAAGCACAACCCAGGAAGAGTGACCTACCAGGAGCTGCAACATGTGTGAAGTCACAACCTCAGGAAGAGTGACCCAGGGCTGCACTTGTGTGAAGTCACAACCTCAGGAAGAGTGACCCAGAAGCGGCCCAGTGAAGGGTTGGGGCCAATAGTCTGCACTTGTGTGAAGGCACAACCATCAGGAAGAGTGACCCAGGAGCTGTAACTTGTATGAAGGTCAGCACCCTCAGAAGAGTGACCCAGGAGCTGCACTTGTGTGAAGGTCAGACAACCACAGGAAGAGTGACCCAGGAGCTGCACTTTGAATGAGGTCACAACCTCCGAAGAGAGGACCCAAGTACCCGCACTTGATGATGAAGGGCACAACCTCAGGAAGAGTGCCCAGTAGCCCCACTTGTGAAGGTCACAACCTCAGGAAGAGTGACCCAGTAGCTGCACATGTGTGAAGGTCACAACCTCAGGAAGAGACCCCGTAGCCGCAACATTGTGGTGAAGGTCACAACCTCAGGCAGAGTGACCCAGTAGCCCCACTTGTGTGATGGACCACAACCTCAGGAAGAGTGACCCAGTAGCGGCCAGTGAAGTGTTGGGGCCAGGAGCTGCACTTGTGTGAGAAGGTCACAAACCTCAGGAAGAGTGACCCAGTAGCGGCCAGTGAAGGGGTGGGGGCCAGAGCTGCACTTGTGTGAGGTCACAAACCTCAGAAAGTGACCCAGAAGCCCACTTGTGGAAGGTCACACCTCAGGAAGAAGTGACCCAGTAGCCGCACTTGTAGTGAAGGTCACCAACCTCAGGAAGAGTGACCCAGTAGCCCCACTTGTGTGAAGGTCACAACCATCAGGAACGAGTGACCCAGTAGCGGCCAGTGAATGGTACCGGATAACCTGGAGGTATTCCGGGGATCACGTCCCCTCCGCGCCCGGTCCATGACCCAGGCCTCCAGAATAGATCAGGGCCGAATCAACTATGCTGTTACTGGCTGGCCGCCGCAGTCCAGCAATACGAGCCACAATCCCGGCTGAAATCCACACTTACTTTAGGTATCTGTTCCGGCTCTCTCTCTTGACGGCAGCCAGGGGTCTTTTGGCAATTACCCCTAAAGCTTTGATGGAGGCTGTTGAACAGTCCTTGGCCCCGGACACTTATGGTGTTTTCCTTAGTGTACAATGGCGCCCCTACTTTTATTATTGGCGGCATATTGCATCGCCTGCCCAGTCTTTTACTTTTCGTAGGGAGTGATTTCTGTGTGCAGAGTGGGACCATTTCCTTCCAGGATTTTCCAAGTGTAATATGATATATCCTCTCCTCCTGCGTTCCAACGAGTACCAGTCAAAGTGCTTCCAAGCGTTTCCCAGTAGTTTAGGTGCTTGAAGAACTTATACGTGCATTAAAGGATCTCTGAACACTCCCACTAGATCTGCAATTTTCACCTGCTTTGAATGGAGATGTAATGTACATGAAGTATTCCAGCCTAGAGAGAACAAGTGATTTGAAAGGATCATCATGGGCTTGGCATCTCTCTTTTTGAAAGTTCTCATTATCCATCCTATCATTTTCTTGCACGTGCCGATCGTGGCACTGTTGTGATCCTTGAAAGTGAGATCCTCAGGACATACTACCCAGGTCGCTTACATTATTTTTTCCGACTCTATTGTATGGCCAGAGTCTGTATTAACTCAGTACTAGTTATTATCTCTCCCAGTTTTTCCCATAACGGAGATATTGGAATTTGTCCTCAATGAACGTCATATTGTTTACCGTTGCCCACTGGAAAACTTTGTTTATATCTTCTGGAGTGTTAAACCTGCGTCCTCAGCAAGTGACATGCCACATGCAGATCCTAGATCATCTGCAAGGATGATACGGTGCTGTGATGTATATCTCTGTCTATGTCTAATATAGGAAGGAGGAATAAGATGGGGGCGAGTACTGTGGCCTTGTTGGAACAGAGCTCTTCACTATGGCAGCCTCCGATTTAACTCTGTGACCACTACCTTTGTGCTCGATTTGTTAGGAAGATGAAGATCCATCTCCCACCTTCCCATCTATTCCTTGTATAGCACGTATATTAGGGCTGATTACGCCATGATCTGCATTTTCAAATGCTTTGCAAAGAACTGTGTATATTACATCTGCATTCTGATTTTTCTTCCAGTGCATCCAAGGCCATATCATAGTGATTCCAGTAGTTTGTGAGAGGCAGGACGACCTTAGCCCTGAACCCATGTTGCCCTGGATTGTGAGATTTTGGGAATCCAGTGATTGCAATCCTGCTTCTTAGCACTCCATTCAAGTATTTTTATGATTGGGACGTCAGACAAATTGGTCTATAGTTCTTACTAATGCTTTGCTGCCACCTTTATGGAGTGAGGCTATATCCGTTTTTTTAAGTGACTGTGGAATTTCACCCATTCCCAATGCTCCCTCCTCCATAGTGTACTTTAGGGCAACGCGAGAGGGTTTCTTGTAGTTCTTAATGAAAACAGTGTTCCACGAGTCTGGGCCCGGTGGCAGAGTGCATGGCATTTGTCAATGGCTTTTTCGAAATCTATCGAGTTAGGGTAATGTCGGAAATCTGTGTCTTATTCACCTACCTGTCTTTTATCATAAACAATTACTGCCAAAATACACCAGAGTTACCAAACGAAAAATGTAAACTTTGGCCAGTTGGACTATTGTCATGTCACACCCTGCCGCCATTTAAGTACTGAGTGCGATCAAATTAATGAATTTAGAAAAATCTTCACACAGAAGTGTTCAAGAAATGGCAAATTTTTTTTATATCCACATGGGTATATTAAAGCAGACCATTCTGGAGAAATAAGCCCTGACTTTGCTAGCTGTAATAAAGCATTACCACGTGTGTGTGTGTGTGTGTGTTGTGTGTGCGTGTATGTTTGGTGTGTGTGTGTTCACTCACCTAGTTTGAGATTGTAGGGATCGAGTCCAAGCTCCTGTGTGGTGTGTGTGTGTGTGTGTGGTGTTGTGTGTGTGTGCACTCACCTAATTTGAGGATGCAGGATCGAGTCCAAGCTCCTGTGTGTGTTGTGATGAGTTTGGTGTTATTTAGATTTACCATTTTGTCCTAGCAACATGTCGATTAGACACTAGGCTTCTTTTTTTATTTTTTTTACTTATTTGGTGTGTGTGTTGTGTGTGTTTTGTGTGTGTTGTGTTGTGTGTGGTGTGTGTGTGTGTGTGTGAGTGTGTGTGTGTGTGGTGTGTGGTAGTTGTGGTGGTGTGGAGCGTGGCAATGTGTGTGTGCGTGTGCATGTGTGTGTGTGCGTGTGTGTGCGTGTGGCGTGTGTGGTGTGTGTGTGTGTGTGTGTTTGTGTGTGTGTGTGCGTGTGTGTGTGTGTGTGTGGTGTGTGTGTGTGTGTGGTGGTGCGTGTGTGTGTACTTACCTAATTGTGGGTTTGCATGGGCGAGAACTCAGCTCTCTGGCCCCGAGCCTCTCAGTGATCGCAAATAGTCCTCTCCCTGCTTCCTGAGCTATGCCATAACTTCCAGTACTTAAGGCTAGTATAGTTCCTGCCTCCACTACATTACTTGCTACGCAATTCCACTTCTTTGACGACTCTATTTGACTGAGAAATACTTCTAACATCCCTGGTGACTCGTCTCAGTCCTTCAGTTTCCAATTTGTGACCCGGCCATTGTTTCTGTGTCCCCTCTCTGGAACATCCCTGTCCTGTCCACCATACTATTCCCGCAATATTTTGTATGTCGTTATCATGTCTTCCCAGACCCTCCTGTACCTCAGTGTCTTCAGCAATTTCCCTCAACCTTTCTTCGTAGACATTCCCTGAACTCCGAACTAGCCTGTGTGCAAATCTTTTGTACTTTCCGTCTAATTCTTGACGTGTATTTGACCAGTGGGGTTCACAAACTGGTGCTGCATACTCCAGTGTGGGCCTGAACGTACATAAGTACAGTGGTCTTTAACAAATACTTACTAAGGTATCGGAAACACTATTCCTCAGGTTTGCCAGGCGCCCCTATGTCTGCAGCAGTATTCTGGTTGATGTGTGCCTCCCGGAGCGTGCTCGGTTGTTATGGTCACCCAAGAATCTTTACTCCTTGAGTGAGGTTTTGCAGTCTTTGTCCACATAGCCTATACTCTGTCTGTGGTCCATCTTTGCCCTACTCCAAGACATCATGACTTTGCAATTGACAGAGAGAATTCGAAAAGCCAGTTGCTACCCATGTCCCCACACCTGTCCAGGCCTTCTTTGCATCCTGTCCTCTGCCTGATACCTCTCCTGATTAATTCTTCTCATTAACTCACAGTCATCTGCGAACAGGGACAACTTCAGAGTCTATCCTTTCCATCATATCATTCACATACATCAAAAATACACTGGTCCTAGGACTGAGACCCCATGTGGGGATCCCGCTCGTCAACAGGCGCCCCACTGTTATAGCCTCATCATCGTGTACCATGACTCGTTGAGTTGCCTCCCTGCACGTATTCTCTGATCCATTTGCCAGCGCCCTGTAACCTGTTAAACGCGTCCTATCCTCCAGCTTCTGCACTAATCTCTGGTGAGGAACTGTGTCGAAGGGCCTTCTGCAGTCCAGGAAAATGTGTGTGTGTGTGTGTGTGTGTGTGTGTGTGTGTGATGTGTGTGTGTGTGTTGAGGTGTGTTGTGTGTTTGTATGTGTGTGTGTGTGTGTGGTGTGTGTGTGGTGTGTGGTGTGTGTGTGTGTGTGTGTGTGGCGTGTGTGTGTGTGTGTCCTTACCTAATGTACATCACCTAATTGTGGTTGCAGGGGTCGAGACACAGATCCGGCCCCGCCACTTCGCTGATTTGCTACTAGGTCCTACTCTCTCCTCTCTCTCTCTCTCTCTCTCTCGGCTTCAGAGCTTTGTCAATACTCGTCTTAAAGCTAATGTATGGTCCTGCCTATCACTACATCACTTGATAAGGCTATTTCCACTGTCCTGACTACTGTATGACTGAAGAATACTTCCTAACATCCCTCTGACTAAGTCGATTCTTCAGCTTCCAGTTGTGACCCCCATTGTTTCTTGTTCCCTCTCTGGAACAACCTGTCTCTGTCTGCCTTATCTATTCCACGCAGTATATTGTATGTAGTTATAATTGTCTCCGCCCAGACGCCCGCCTGTCCTCCAATGTCGTCAGTCCGATTTCCCTCAACCTTTCTTCGTACGACATACCCCTGAGCTCCGAACTAGCCTTGTTTTGTAAACCTATTGGCACTTCCTCTAATTTCATGACGTGTTGCCAGGTGGTGCGTCCAAAATTGTAGCTGCATACTGCAGTATTGGGCCTCATGTACACAGTGTACAGTGTCGTGAAACGATTCTTACTAAGGTAATCGGAACGCTATTCTCAGGTTTGCCAGGGCGCCCATATGCTGCAGTAGTTTATCTGGTGATGTGTGCCTCCGTGAGACATGCACGGTGTTATGGTCACCCCAAGATCTTTCTCCTTGAGCGGGTTTGCAGTCCCCTTGGCCACCTAGTCTAGACTCATTCTGCGGACTTCTTGCCTTCCCGATCTTCAATGACATTTTGGCACTGGCAGGGTTAAATTCAAGAAAACCAGTTGCTGACCACGTGTCTCCACCTATCCAGTCCTCTTGCAGTCCTGACTGGTCCTCATCTGATTAATTTCTCCTCATTAACTCACATCATCTGCGAACGGGACCCCTCTGAGTCTATCCCTTCCATCCAAGACATTCACATACACCAGAAATTCACTGGTCCTAGGACCGCCCCCTGCGGGACACCGCCTCGTCACATGTGCCAACTGTGATAACTCATCCCGTACCATGACTCGTGTTGCCCCTCCCTGTCAGGTATTTTCTGGATCCATGGCAGTGCCTTCCCTGTTATACGCTCCTGATTCCTCTAGTTTCTGCCTATTCTCGTTTGTTACCATACTGACCATAGGCACATGTCCGATTAGGCACTAGGCATGTTGTGTGTGGTGTGTGTGTGTGTGTGTGGTGTGTGTGTGTGGTGTGTGTGTGTGTGTGTGAGTTTTGTGTGTGAGTGTGTGTGTGTGTGTGTGTTGTGTGGTGTGTGTGTGGTGTAGTTTTGTGTGTGGTGTGTGTGTTTGTGGTGTGAGTGTGATTTTGTGTGGTGTGTGTGTGTGGTGTGTGGTGTGTGGTGTGTTGTGTGTGTGTGTGTGCGTGCTGTGTGTGTTTGTGTGTGTACCTCACTATTTGTACTCACCTATTTTGTGGTTGCAGATCTAAGGGTCACAGCTCCTGGCCCTGCCATCTTCGGCTGATTGCCACAGGTCCTCTCTCCCTCTCTCCTCTCCTGCCCCATGAGCTCTATCAACCCTCGCCTTAAAAGCTATGTAATGAGTTCCAGCCTCCACCACTACACTTTCCTAGGCTAATCCATGGCCTGACTACTCTATGACTAAGAAATACTTCCTACATCCTTTGATTCATCTGATGCTTCAACTTCCAATTGTGACCTCTTGGTCTGTGTCCCATCTCTGGAACATCCCGTCTTTGTCCAACCTCGTCTATTCCGCGCAGTATTTTAATATGTCGTTATCATGTCCCTCCCCTGACCCTCCTGTCCTCCAGTGTCGTCAGGCGATTTCCCTCAAACCTTTCGTCATAGGACAATCCCCGTAGCTCTGGGACAAGTCTTGTTGCAAACCAGTGCAACTTTCTCTAATTTCTATGACGTGCTGTGACTAGTGTGGAGTCCAAACAGGTTGCTGCATCCTCCATTATGGGCCTGACGTAGATGGTGTACAGAGTCTAAAACGAATCCTACTGAGGTATCGGAACGCTATCCTAGGTTTGCCAGGCGCCCAGTATGCTGCAAGCAGTTATTGATTGAATGTGCGCGCTCTAGATATGCTCGTGGTTATACTCACCACCGAGATCTTTTTGTCCTTGAGTGAGGTTTTGCAGTCTTTGTGCCATCTAAACTATATTGTTGTCCTGCGGCTTCTGTACTTTGCCCTTCCCCCAATCTTCAAGACTATTGCCTTTGCAGGGTTACGATTCAAGG
This sequence comes from Cherax quadricarinatus, assembly GCF_026875155.1. Classification (NCBI taxonomy): domain Eukaryota; kingdom Metazoa; phylum Arthropoda; class Malacostraca; order Decapoda; family Parastacidae; genus Cherax; species Cherax quadricarinatus. Next base: position 89,255 of record NW_026467138.1, read on the forward strand.
AGCCAGTTGCTGGACCAGGTCTTGTTAGCCTGTCCAGTCTCTTTGTAGTCCTGCCTATCCTCGTTCCGATTCCGATCATCTCATTAACTTCACATCAGCTCGCAAACAAGGACATCTTCTGAGTCTAATCCCTTCCGTTATGTCGTTCAGGTATTAACCAAGAAACAGCACAAGGTCCTGAAGACTGACCGCCTGTGGAAACCCCGCTTGTCACAGCGCCCACCTGACACCATCGTCGCGTACATGACTCGTTGTTGCCTCCCTGTCTGATATTCTCTGATCCATCGCAGTGCCTTTCCCTGTTATTGTGGCCCTGTCCTCTAGCTTTTAGCAGTAAACCTCTTGTGAGGAACTGTGTCGAAGGCCTTCTTGCAGTCCAAAATACGCAGTCGATCCGACCACCTTCTCTCTCTTGTCTTACTTATGTCACCGTGTCATAAAACTCGAGAGATGTAGACACAGGATTTTCCTTCCCTGAAACCGTGCTGGTTGTCAATTTACACTTGTTTCTTTCCAGGATGCCCCACCACTCTCCTCCTGTATGAATCTTCTCCATGACACTGCATACTATACATCGTAGTGAAACATTCTGTAGTTTAGTGCCTCTGAGCTGTCTCCCTTTTTAAAAATTGGGACTATATTTACTGCCAATTTCCATACCTCAGGGAGGTGGCCCAGTTTCAAAGTGTGTGTGTGTGTTGTGAGGTGTGTGTGTGGTGTGTGTGTGTGTGGTGTGTGAGAGTTTTGTGTGTGTGTGATGGTTGTGAGTTTGTGTGTGTGTAGTTGTGTGTGTGTGTGTGTGTAGTGTGTGAGTGTGTGTGTGTTGAGTGGTGTGGTGTGTGATGTAGTGTGTGTGTTGTGTGTGTGTGTGTGTTGTGTGTGTGTGTGGAGTGTGTGTGTGTGTGTGTGTGTGTGTGTGTGTGTGTATGTGTGTGTGTGTGTGTGTGTGTGTGTGTGTGTGTGTGTGTGAGTGACTCAACAATCATATTTGCAACCAATAACTCATTACAGTTGTAACCGGGTGTGGAAGTGTGAATAGCGTCATTACTCTCAATAATTTAGTTCATGATTGTAGCCATGTATAAACGTAAGTAACCATTCTTACGGAATGCATTACCTTGTAACTTGTAGTATTCATTATCCTTTGTAGTACACTAGTTCAGCTATCAAAACTTTATGGGGGCCCAGTCCCTGGACCCATTCCGTACCTATAAATCTGTAAATACATTTGAAAACGTCCATGATTGTGACCCAGAACCTACCTGGAGTTCATTACCTTTGTGTAAATTGAGTTGTGTGATCAATTATTTATAAAGATTAATACTGGTATTATTAAGCCTGAGTTACATTAAATTGAGGCATCCACTCTATCTAGTCTAATATTAAAAACCTACCTAATAATACACTCCATTTTCCATTTGCATCAACAACGACAACAATAATCTTCAATTCTATAAACGTGGCATGATTCAATAAACCTATAAAGACAATTATCTTTAAAATTAAAAGTTTCATTAGAGGTAAACACTCTTGCAGGAGCAGTATGGAGGAGGACCTGGGAGCCCGAAGTCACTCTATGGCGGGTGATGGAGTTAGAGTCCTGGTCTTGTGCTTGTTGGCAGCTTCCTCAGCTCACAACACTGAGGGGTTCCAGTATCGATACCCGCACGATTAAAACGTTGGTCAGTTTCCTTGCATCTGTTGTCACTGATCACCTAGCAGATAAGTAAGCAACCTGGTGTTAATCGACTGTTGAGGGTCGTATCCTGGGGAGAATATTAAACACCCAGTTGGAATAAGGAAAGACGGTCCTCGATGACACCCTGACTTTCTTGGGTATATCCTGTAAAATTTATTTAGGTTACAGACCACATAAGTACAATTATCCTACATAATCACATGTGTAAATGACCTAGGATAATCCAAAAAAGTAAGACACAAAGTGAACTTATTTTCCATTGGGTACTATTAATATCCTATTATTTATACCAGGGTGGCTAACACCCCCTTTCGTCCGGATTAAAATCACGAACAAATCTTATCTTAAATCAGGCTGTTTATCTAAGGTTAGTGTCCCCCTGTAGCTCGGCGTTAGAGCACCAGCTCACACACTGTGGAACGGGGGATCCGATTCCGGGTTACTGATAAGACATTAGACTGTTTCCTTAAGTTCTCTGCTGATCCAAAATTTTTTGTTCATGACCATCAGTAAAATGGGTACCTGGGTGTGAGTCCAACTGGTGTGGGTTCCGCATCCTGGGACAAAATATACCTAATTTGCCGAAGGATGCTCTGCATAACAAGGACTTTCTAGTATAGTAGTATCATTGATGGTCACTAGGCCTTGTACAGGGACTTGTAGAAATGAAGATATACGATTATAAATAATCCAAGGTGCATTCACCTACGTGGCCGTGAAAGTGAATTTATTTAAACAGTATACAAGTGTACCCTCAAGACCACTGGAAAAAATATTTGATCATGTATTTAATACTCAGATAAATATTGGGCGATAATTTTTAATAGCCCAATAAATACATATGTAGTTAATACAAAAATAAATACTTAGGTAACCCCATAATGAACCATAATCGTTTTAAAGAGTTTGTCTGTCACAATGAGTTTTTTGAAGGTGCAAAGTTTTCTTCGTTAGACCCTCGCCACTTGTCTACACTCGCCACTGTCTACACTCGCCACTGTCTACACTCGCCACTGTCTACACTCGTCACTGTCTACACTCTGTCGATGTCTACACTCGCCACTGGTCTACACTCGAACACGGTCTAACAACTCGACACGGTCTAACACTCGACACGGTCCTAACACTCGACAAACCGGTCTACACTCGCCACTGTCTACACTAGCACGGTGTACCATTCGCCATTGTTTACACTCGCCACGCTGTTCACACTCGAGCAACGGTTTTACACTCGAACACGGTCTACACTCCGACACATCAAACTCTACAAACGGTCTACACGTCGACAGCAGTCCTACACTGCGACACGGTCTATAAAACACTCGCCGACTGTCTACACTCGCCACTTGTACATTCGCCATGGTCTTAAACACTCGACATCGGTCCGACACTCCGACACGGTCTACACTCGACAACTGTCTACAACGCGACAACGGACCTACAACTCACACTCGACACGTCTACACTCGACACGGTCTCACACTCGACACTTCGACACGGTCTACAGTCGACACTCGACACGGTCTACACTCGACACGGTCTACACTCGACACTCGACAACTGTCTACACTCGACAAGGGAGTCTACGCTCGACACTCGACACGGTCTACACTCGACAACGGGCTATACACTCGACACGGACTACACTCGACACAGTCCCTACCAAAAACTCCGAAAAAAAACAACGGTCTATCACCGACCTCGACACGGTCCCTACCCCTCGACACCTTTCGACACGGTCTACACTCGACCACTCGACACGGTCTACAATTCATAAGGTGTATCTCCAGAGCAAAATTAAAACTCTGAATTTCATGATCCATTGACCAAAAAAAAAAATTGGGGGGGGGGAGTGTCAAATATTGTGAGGAGCTACACTTGTGTGAAGGTCACAACCTCAGGAAGAGTGACCCAGGAGCTGCACTTGTGTGAAAAGTCCAACCCTCAGGAAGAGTGACCCAGGAGCTTGCACTTGTGTGAAGGTCACACCCTCAGGAAGAGTGAACCCAGGAGCTGCACATTGTGTGAAGGTCACAAACTCAGGAAGAGTGACCCAGGAGCATGCACTTGTGTGAAGGTCACAAACCTCAGGAAGAGTGACCCAGGAGCTGCACTTGTGTGAAGGTCACAACCTCAGGTAGAGAGACCCAGGACTTCACTTGTGTGAAGGTCACAAACCTCAGGAAATGACGCGAGGAGCGCACTTGTGAAGGTCACAACCTCAGGAAGAGTGACCCAGGAGCTGCACTGTGTGAATGGTCACAACCTCAGGAAGAGTGACCCATGAGGTCGAACTTGTGTGAAAGGCCACAACCTCAGGAAGAGTGACCCAGGAGCCGCACATTGTTGAAGCTCCCCAAAACCGATCAGGAAGAAGTGACCCAGGAGCTGCACTTGTGTGAAGGTCACAACCTCCGGAAGAAGTTGCCCCAGGAAGCTCACTTGTGTGAAGTCACAACCTCAGTAAGAGTGCCCCATGACTGCACTTGTGTGAAGGTCAAAATCAGGAAAGTGACCCAGGAGCTGCCACTTGTGTGAAGGTCACAAACAACTCAGGAAGATGTGAACATGATGCTCACTTGTGGAAGGTCCACAACCTCAGGAGAGTTGACCCAGGAGCTGCACTTGTGTGAAGGTCACAAAACCTCAGGAAGAGTGACCCATGAGCTTCACTTGTGTGAAGGTCACAACCCAGGAAGATTGACGCAGGAGCTGCACGTTGATGTGGAAGGTCAGAACAAGCCTCAGGAAGAGTGACCCAGGAGCTGCACTGAGTGAAGAGAGTCACAACCTCAGGAAGAGTTGACCCATGAGCTTCAACTTAGTGTGAAGGGCAAAACCCCAGGAAAGTGACCCAGTAGCCTGCGACTTGTGTTGAAGTCACAACCTCAGGAAGAGGGTGACCCAGTGAGCTGCACTTGTGTGAGAGGTCACAAACCTCAGGAAAGTGGACCCAGGAGCATTCAACTTGTGTGAAGGTCACAACCTCAGGAAGAGATGACCCAGGAGCTGCACTTGTGTGAAGGTACAACCACAGGAAGAGTGAGCCCAGGAGCTGCACTTGTGTGAAAGGTCACAACCTCAGAAGGTGACCCCATGACTTCACTTGTGTGAAGAGTCACAACCTCAGGAAAGAGTGACCCCAGAGCTCACATGTGTGAAAGGTCACAACCTCAGGAAGAGATTGACCCAGGAGCTGCACTTGTGTGGAAGAGGTCAGCAACCTCATGAAGAGTGACCCAGGAGCTGCACTTGTGTGAAGGTCACAACCTCAGGAAGAGTGACCAGGAGCTGCACTTGTGTGAAGGTCACAACCACAGGAAAGTGACCCAGGAGCTTCATTTCTTCCGGCTGTGTGCACCGTGTCCAGCACTTGGTGGTGTGCCCCACCTCTCCGTCTTTCTGAAGCCCCTTCTGTCTCCTCTGTGAACACTTCTTTGAATCTCTTGTTGAGTTCCTCACATACTTCACGGTCATTTCTTGTTGTCTCTCCTCCTTCCTTCCTTAGCCTGATTACCTGGTCCTTGACTGTTGTTTTCCTCCTGATGTGGCTGCATAACAGTTTCGGGTCAGATTTGGCTTTCGCTGCTATGTCGTTTTCATATTGTCTTTGGGCCTCCCTTCTTATCTGTGCATATTCGTTTCTGGCTCTATGACTGCTCTCCTTATTCTCCTGGGTCCTTTGCCTTCTATATTTCTTCCATTTCCTAGCACGCTTGGGTTTTGCCTCCCTGCACCTTTGGGTGAACCATGGGCTCATCCTGGTTTTTTCATTATTCCTGTTACCCTCGGGTACAAACCTCTCCTCAGCCTCCTTGCATATTGTTGCTACATATTCCATCATCTCATTAACTGGCTTCCCTGCCAGTTCTCTGTCCCACTGAACCCCGTTCAGAAAGTTCCTCATTCCCGTGTAGTCCTCTTTCTTGTAGTTTGGCTTCATTCGTCCTGGCCTTCCTGCTTCTCCCTCCATTTGTAGTTCTACTGTGTATTCGAAGCTTAAAACCACATGATCGCTGGCCCCAAGGGGTCTTTCATATGTGATGCCCTCGATATCTGCACTACTCAAGGTGAATACTAAGTCCAGTCATGCGGGTTCATCCTCTCCTCTCTCTCTTGTAGTGTCCCTTACGTGTTGGTACATGAAGTTTTCCAGTACCACCTCCATCATCTTAGCCCTCCATGTATCTTGGCCCCATGTGGCTCCAAGTTCTCCCAATCGATCTACTTGTGGTTAAAGTCACCCATGATCAGGAGCTTTCCCCTGCATGCATGAGCTCTTCTGGCCACTGCAGCCAGTGTGTCAACCATCGCTCTATTGCTCTCGTCGTACTCTTGCCTTGGCCTCCTGCTGTTCTGTGGTGGGTTATACATCACTGCTATTACCACCTTGGGACCTCCAGAGTGAAGCGTTCCCGCTATGTAATCACTTTCTCTTCGCTGTCTCCTCTCTCCAGCTCATCAAAATTCAATCGGTTTTTGATCTACAATGCCACTCCTCCATCCCCCTGTTCCCTCTGTCTTTCCTCAGGATCTGGTATCCCATTGGAAAGATGGCATCTGTTATCATACCTGTAAGCTTGGTTTCTGTGAGAGCTTTGATGTCCGGTGATGCCTCTTTGACTCTTTCGTGCCTCCCCTCCCCCTTATTTGTTATTCCATCAGCGTTTGTGTACCATACCTTCAGTTTCCTTTCCAACACTGTGGTTGGGGGGGGCCTGTGAGGGTGAGAGACCTGGTAGCATACTGTGGGATTCTATAGCTCAATGTTGGGTGAAAGCTGTGGGTATGGATTGCAGTGTGTGTTGGGATGGTGTGATAGGTTGTGGGGTTCTGAGGATAGTTGTGTGTGTGCTTGCCCTTGCTGCTCTGTTCTGCTCTGACTGACCTCTGCTGGTTCCATCCACTCCAGAGAGAGAGAGAGAGAGAGAGAGAGAGAAGGAAAAGGTAGAAGGCGAGAGAGAGGGGGAGAGTAAGAAAGGAAAGGGGGAGAGAGAGAGAGCGAGAGAGAGGGGGGAAAGAGAGAGAAGGGAAGGGTAGGAGAGGGGAGAGTGAGAAGGGAAAATGGGGAAGAGATAGAGAGAGAGAGTGTGTGTGTGTGTGTATGTGTGTGTGTTTATGTGTGTTTTTATTGTGTGTGTGTGTGGTGTGTGTGTGTGTGTTTTGTGTGTGTGTGTGTGTTATGTGTTGTGTTTTGTGTGTGTGTTGTGTGTGTGTGTGTGTGTGTGTGTAAGTGTGTTTTTGTGTGTGTGTGTGTGTGTGTGTGTGTGTGTGTGTAGTGTGTGTTATTGTGTGTGTGTGTGTGTGTGTGTGTGTGTGTGTGTGTGTGTGTTTGTGTGTGTGTGTGTGTGTGTGTGTGTGTGTTTGTGTGTTGTTGTGTGTGTGTGTGTGTGTGTGTGTGTGTGTGTGTGTAAGTGTGTGTTATTGTGTGTGTGTGTGTGTGTGTGTACTCACCTAGTTGAGGTTGCAGGAGTCGAGTCCAAGCTCCTGTCCCCGCCTCTTCACTGGTCGATACTAGGTCACTCTCCCTGAACTGTGTGTGTGTGTTATTGTGTGTGTGTGTGTGTGTGTGTGTACTCACCTAATTGTAGTCACCTAATTGTGGTTGCAGGGGTCGAGACTCAGCTCCTGGCCCCGCCTCTTCACTGATCGCTACTGGATCCTCTCTCTCTCTGCTTCCTGAGCTTTGTCATACCTCTTCTTAAAACTATGTATGGTTCCTGCCTCCACTACTTCACTTGCTAGGCTATTCCACTTGCTGACAACTCTATGACTGAAGAAATACTTCCTAACGTCCCTGTGACTCGTCTGAGTCTTCAGCTTCCAGTTGTGACCCCTTGTCCCTGTGTCCCCTCTCTGGAACATCCTATCTCTGTCCACCTTGTCTATTCCCCGCAGTATCTTGTATGTCGTTATCATGTCTCCCCTGACCCTTCTGTCCTCCAGTGTCGTCAGTCCGATTTCCCTTAACCTTTCCTCGTACGACATTCCCTTGAGCTCTGGGACTAGCCTTGTTGCAAACCTTTGTACTTTCTCTAACTTCTTGACGTGCTTGACCAGGTGTGGGTTCCAGACTGGTGCTGCATACTCCAGTATGGGCCTAACATACACAGTGTACAGTGTCTTGAACGATTCCTTATTAAGGTATCGGAACGCTATTCTCAGGTTTGCCAGGCGCCCGTATGCTGCAGCGGTTATTTGGTTGATGTGTGCCTCCGGTGATGTGCTCGGTGTTATGGTCACCCCAAGGTCTTTCTCCCTGAGTGAGGTCTGTAGTCTTTGTCCACCTAGCCTATACTCTGTCTGCGGTCTTCTTTGCCCCTCCCCATCTTCATGACTTTGCATTTGGCTGGATTGAATTCGAGAAGCCAGTTACTGGACCACATGTCCAGCCTCTCCAGGTCTCTTTGCAGTCCTGCCTCATCCTCGTCCGATTTAATTCTTCTCATCAACTTAAAGCCCATCTGCGAACAGGGACACTTCAGAGTCTATTCCTTCACTTTCGTTCAAATAAAAAAAATAGCACTGGCCCTAAACTGACCCCTGTGGGACCCCGCTCGTAACAGGGGGCCCCACTGGATGCCTTCACGTACCATGACTCGTTGTGCCCCCCTGTCAGGTTTTCCTTTTTCCATTGCAGTCCCCTTCCTTTTACGTGGCCTGATCCTCCACTTCTGCACTAATCTCTTGTGGGGAACTGTGTCAAAGGGCCCTTCCTGCATTCTGGGGAAAACGAAAACTACCCCAAACCCTCTCTTCGTGTCTTACTTCTTTCCCTTTGTCATAAAACTCCGGGAGGTTTGTGATACAAGTTTTTCCCTTTCCATGAACCCATGTGGGTTTTCATTTTAATCTTTTTCCCTTTCCCAGGTGTTCGACCACTCTCCCCCTGAAAAACTTCTCCAGATTTTGACACGTAATGTCAAGACACAGGCTGTGTTTAGTGCCTCTTTTTTTTTTTCTGTGGGGGGTGTGTTGTGTGGGTGTGTGTGTACTCACCTATTTGTGGTTGCAGGGGTCGAGTCCTAGCTCCTGGGTTGTTGGTGTGTGGTGTTTTTGGGTGTGTTTTTTGTGTGTTTTGGTGTTATTTGTGTGTGTGTTGTGTGTGTGTGTGTGTGTGGTGTGTTGTGTGTGTGTGTTTGTGTGTGTGTAATTGTGGGTGTGTGTGTGTTTTTGTGTGTGCGGTGGTGTTGTGTGTGTGTGTGTGTGGTTTTAATCACCTAGTTGTATTGCGGGGGTCGATTCATAGCTCCGGGCCCTGCCCTTCACTGGCCGTTACTGGGCACTCTCCCTCTACCAGAGCTTCATCTACCTCGCTTAAAGCTATGTATGGATCTTGCCCCACTACATGCTTCCCCAAACTATTCCACTTCCCTGCTATCGTCCTAAAAAAATATTTCCTAAACCCCTGTGATTCATCGTGTCTTCAACTTTATGTATGTCATCCAACATTTTTGGGTTTTTTTCTTGCGGGTGTCCCCTTTGTTTGCCCCCCCAGAGCCCTTCCCTGTCTCCACGAAAAATACTTCCTTAAATCTCATATTGACTCCCACATACCTCTTGATCGTTTTTTGTGATTTCCCCCCCTTTTTTCCCCTTCAAGCCTGACCCCCGGGGTTTTTAAACTGTTGTCTTCCTCTTAATTTTGGCTATAAAGCATTTTCGGGTCAGACTTGACTTTCGATTATGTCTTTTCGTACTGCGCTGGGCCCCCTCCTTACCTGTGCTACCTTTTCTGGCTCTTCGACAATCTCTTTTTTTTCCCTTTGGTCCTTTAATCCTGTATTTTTTTCCATTCTTGGTGCACTTAGCTTTTGCCCCCCTGCCCCTTTTTGGGGAAAACCAAGGGACTCGCTTTGGTCTTTCCCCTTATTTTTTATTGCCCTTGGGAACAAATCTTTCCTCTGCCTCCCTTTCATTTTGTTGTTACATATTCCATCATCTCGTTTACTGACTTTCCTACCAGTTCTCTGTCCCATGAAAATCCTGCAGAAGTTCCTCATACCTGTGTATCCCCCCCCTTTTTAGTTTGGTTTTCCCTTCAATTCCGTTTCCCTTTCCCTTGTAACTCTACTAATATTCAAAATCAGAACCCCGTGATCGCTAGCTCCCAAAGGGGGCCCCTCGTAAGTATGTCCTCGATGTCTGAGCTGCTCAGGTGAACACAGGAAACCAGTCTTTCTGCTTCATCCTCCCCCCCTCTCTGGTTGTGTCCCTACATGTTGAGCATAAGGTTTTCCGTACCACATCCCTCATCTTGGCTCTCCATGTTTCGGGGCCAGGGTTTCCCCGTCGTATCCCTTGGTTGAAATGCCCAAAAAAAAGAAAATTTTCTTCCCTCGAGAAACTTTCTTTCCACCTCAGCCCGTTTTCCCCACATTTGTTGTTTTCTTTGTACTCCTCTCTTGGGGGCTCCCTCGGGTTTTTGGGCCCCCCCCCTTTCCCAAAGACTCTTTATGTTCCCCGACTGAAATTTTACCTATATTTAGTCCCCCTTTTTCCTCATGTCCATCCTTCCATTTTCCCCAAATCCCATCGGATTTTTATGAGCAGTGCAACCCCTCCTCCCCCTCTACTCCTTCCATCTTTCCTCAGGATTTGATATCCCGGTGGGAAGATTGCATCTGTTATTGTCTCAGTGAGTTTCGTTTCTGTGACTGCTATGATGTCTGGGGATTTCTCACTGATTCTTTCATGCCACTCCTCATATTTATTCGTTATTCCATCCACGTTCGTGTACCAAACCTTCAGTTTCTTTTCTATTACTGTGGTCCTGGGAGAATATTGGGGTTGGGGGAGTGGGAGCCCTGGTGGGGGCCTATGGGGGTTGTGGTGTGGGTTGAGTTTGTGATGAGGGGGTGGGGTGAGAATGCCCATAGGGGCAGCTGTAAGAGTGAGGTTTGCGATGCTGGGGTTGGTGGCAGAGGGAACAGTGTGTGGGTTTTGGTTTAGATTGCTCAGTTGATTGGGGTTGTCGTGGTTGGAGTCCTTCTGCAGGAATTTCTGGGGGGGGGGGTGTTTGCCCTTCCTCCTGTGTCTGGGTCCTGCTCATCTTCATCATTGTATCTCATTCCTCCTTGCATCTTTGTACCTCTCTTTCAGTATAGTCCTTTCTTTTTGTATTCTGTCACAATCGAGGCACACTCTCCAGTACTCCAGTTTGTCCCTCAGTTATGCTTTCTCTTGCAGGATCCTGGTTCGAGCTGATTCTTCCTTGAAAATTACTTTGACAGGCCGTTTCCCTCCACTCGCAAACCAATCAATTCTCCTAAAATTTGGACACCTGGATCATGTCGCCCTCACCTATTGTTTTCATGATGCCTTCAATCACTTTTACCTCTTCCTGTTTTTTTTCATCGTAGGTTTCCCCTTCAGCTTCTTGGAGCCTGTAGACAAAAACTGACCTCTGCCTTTCCTCCTCCCACCGATTCTCTCTTTGCATCCTATGAAGTGGTTTAGTTCCTTCCACTGAAATGCTCTTGCCTTCAATCCCTGTCCTTGCTGAAGCCTCTATGCTCAGTGGACTGTCTTTCATGATCAGCTGTTCCTTGCTACTGCAGTTGGCTGTTAGAGTTTTTGTATATACCATACCTTCGTTGTCTTCAGACCTGTCATTTAATCTTAATGTGTTCCTCGTCTTTTCCTTGGCCCCACGTGGGTCTGATAGGGCCTTCGCATATGGCATATCTCCTTTGTTTCCTACTGTTCTCTTGTCTGTGCCTGACATAGAAGTTCCTGATGTCGTATCTGTATTGTCATTTGTCTCTCTAATCTGTTTTAGGTTTTTTTTAGTTCTCTTTTAGCTGTTTGTAGTTTCTGCTGCAAAGACTTGTGCCCCCACTCCTGCTTCCTCGTTCCTTCCTCCATTATTTGCCAAGTTTTTCTATTTCCTTCCCCCCACTCTTCCTCGCTTTTTGGCTCCAACTTTCCTCCAGGTTCTCCACCAGATTTGGGTTTTCACCTTTTCGGAAACCCCATTTTTTTTCTTCCCAAAAGAAAAGAGTTTTATGTAATTTTGTACGAGAAGCTTAGGACAAATTCAGATAAAAGAAAGAAAAAAAGACAGGTAGCGCCCAGCCACCGGGGGAAAGAAGATCGCGTTTCTGCCCTTCAGTGAGCAACTTAAACACTGTTGCCAAAATTTTCTTGGGTTACCCTGAGTAGTTTTTCACCGAGGAAAGGGGGAAACTTGCTTGCAGTCACTTCAGCCCCATCCCATCAAGAGGGTAAGGCGGTGACTTGCTTGCTTGTTCACCCCTTATCCCCACCCCCCCATCCTTCCCCATCCTTTGTGTAGTTCAGTGGGCTTGTGAGGTCTTGGGGGACCAAAATTTAAACCCAAATTTTTGGTCAACTTCCCTTTGGAAAAGTCGTCACCCACCCCCACGTTGAGGTTTTTTGTTTTTGGGGACGCCCATCAGGGGACCTAGGGTCAGGTTTGTCAGGGGTTGTGGAGGGTTTTTTTGGCCCCTGCCCCAAAAGCAATGGGTTTTGGGATGTTTGGGGGGTTTTCAGGCTCCTGGCAGGTTTCGAGCGGGCTGTGTGGGGTTGGAGCCCCCGGCAGAGACTTGGGGGAGGAGCTGCTGCTGGGGTGCGGGGCCGGGGGAAGGCTCGAGTTCTGGAGGGATTTTGGGACTTTGGGGCAGAGTATGGTTTTGGAGAGTATCGTGCTGTGGGGTTTTGGGAAACCTGTGGCTTGTTCCTGAGGGAATGCCTCTTTTTTAATTTTTAAAGTTACATTCTTTTTGGTCAAGTTAATTGTTTCCCTGTCTAAATGTTTATACTACCTCCATTTATCTAAAACCAGATGTTTCCTGTTCCCAAATATATTTTGTACAAAGCTTTAATAATAAACTGTTTTTGAGTAGAATGTAATTTCACTTTCCCGTTATTTATTCTTTTTCTTATATTTTTTTTTTTATTTGAGTAAAGAATGGCCGAGGCTATGTTGTGGTAGTGTAGATTTAATGGAGTGTGTGGGGTCACCCTGACCTGTTTTTCCTACCTACCTCGCAAATCATCTCCCCCTACCTCATGCCTCCCTTCCCCCCTGCCTACATAATCCCTTATCCCATATTCCCCCTTATATCCATTAAATTTTCCCCCCCTACATGACTCCTCCCTCCCCCAATACATCAAACGGGCCCCACACATTAAACACTAAAACATTGCTATCTTCTGACTTTCCTATCTTTTTCTTTTTCGGCAACTTCGCTTTGGCGATTAACACAAGCATTTTGACCTTCGGTACCCCGTGTGGTTTTTTTTAAAACCCGGGGCCGATTTTTTGCCGGGCCCTTTCCCCTCATACTCGGGGTAGGTTCTTAGGGGTGCCCTTATAAGTCAGCTGAAATAGGATGTTAGGTTAACATTGGGAAAGACCCCTTTTTGTTACGAAACTCCTCTGCCAGATGTTCCCCTAAAAATATGGCGGGATCATGAAGTTTTCGCATTGTGGTAATAAAATTGTCCTGAAGAAATTCTAACTGATTTGCCCCAAAATCAACTGTTGCTCCGTGGATTTTTTTTCAAACCCACGCTGGGGCAGTATTCTCCTCTCTTCGGAAAGGGATTTCTTCAATGCTGAAGAGATGTGCTTGAAAAAATGAAGATTTGGTGTACCCAGTGGCCCCTGGAGCTTCAAGTCAGAGGACTGTGTTTGTGGGAATCAACGGTTTCTGAAACATAGCACAGTGAATGAAATTGTGGGGGACAAATAAGAAAATTCTGAATTTGGGCTGTAGAAGCACATAAATTCTCAAATCCTAACAACAACAAGGTAACCCTTTAAAGTTTACTTGAGACACCTGAGGGGCCCCAAATTGTGTGTCAAAATGGTTCAAATTTTTTGGGGCCCAGTTGTACCCTGCCCAAAATTTTCTCTTGAACGTTTTTGTCAGTGTGCCAATGTTTTTTTTGTTTTGCCTTTGGTCTAACCCCAACAAATTGCAGAAAAACTCAAGGGCAGATTTGTAGCTTTTGCTTGGGCCAACATTGTTATGAGATTGTAACAAAAAAAATCACCCAAATGGTCCCTGCAATGGAAACTCATGGGGTTTCTGCTATTTGTCCTGAAAAAAAAAGGGAAAAATGCAGAAAATTCTTAAACCAAAAAAACATCCACTTTAAGAAGACCACCCCTCGGACCGCCAAAACGAGTCCCAAACTTCTTCCCCCGCTTCCCTGGTTAAGTGGGACCCTCAGGTCTTCCCAATGGTTAAAAGTTTGGAATTCTGCCCCTTTTGGGGCCCCCGCCCCTTAACCCTCACTTAAAACATACCCCAAACGAAACAAAAGGTTCAGTATCATCTCCTTGTCTGGTTCACACCCCGGGGTAGACGAGAGCCAACTAATGTTATGATGGCCAAAGAATGGGGTGGTGACATTCAACTTGCTTATTTTTAAAAATGATTGTTAATGGCTAAGGGATCACCCCCATCACTACCCCAAGAAATGTAAAGGTTTATGCCCAGCCTTCCATAAAAGAAGTTGTCCCATACTTTAATCTAAAAATAACCCTAAGTCATCCGGCCCAGGGATCCCCCACCTCGCAACCCAGGTTGTAACCCCCCTAAAACCCCGTAAGTCAAAAATAAACTAACAATGCCCCGAATTTGGCCTACTCTCCGCTATAAAAGTGATCCTGTTGAACGGAACTTCCAAGGAACTCACTTGCTTCCAATTTCCCCTTGGAGCTCCACTGTTCCATTAACTCTCAGGGCCCCTCTGCTTCCTGTAACGGGGAAAAAAACCCCTCAGTTTTCTGATGAGACTCTAACGATTCTAATGAGTTGTTAATATTACCACCTCTGTAAAGATGATGGCATTTTTAATACACAAACCTAGCAGAAGTTCCCCCCTCCCCTTGCGAGTCAGCAGGGATGTGTGGATACAAACGTGACATTACTGCAGGGTTCAGACCGCAGTAACGAGCGAAGTGCAAGAAATAATGGGGTTTAAAATTTTTCCCAATTTTAATGTTCAACATTTTTTTAAATAACCGTTCCCTTCTTGGGTTGACTCAAAAATACAATCCGAGTTTTATTTTTGAACGGGACTGCTGCAAGAGTTGATAAAACTTTTAAAATTTACGTGGTTACTTTTCTGTGGAGAAACGAGGGAAACCTTTAGGGGGTTTAGCCTCTTAGTTAAATTGGGCTTTACATTTAAAAATTCATTTTGATGAAGTAACTTCTTTTGCAATAGAAATGACAAGTCTCTGGACAATGTGATTGGAATGGATTTTTTCCCCGAGAAAACCATATTGATTTTTCCTCTACATGGGGAAAATTTAAGCAAAATATTCCAAAAATTCTACGGGAGATTTTAATGTCATCCCCTGCCCTCTTAAACTGGGGGTGGTTTTTCCTGGGTGATTAAAAGGAAAAACAACTCTTTTTTAATCATGACAGCTAGAAACTTGTTTTAAAGGGCCCATTCTTTAAAAGTACATTGGCCTCTCCGGAACACCAGATTAGTACGACAACAGGACTGTAAATCTTTCACTGTCGAATCTCCTGGTGGAAACGTGGGAATTGCCTTCCCGTTTAAACAACTTCAAACTTCCCATTTAGAATCCTGTACCTCCAAAAACCCAATCTTAACACCTAGGATTTGCCCCTTCTGGCATTTGGGTGAGGAGAAAATTTGGTCATTGGAAAATCTTTCCTTCCAATGCAATTGATGATGCTCAGGTCCTGCATAATCGAATTATGAAGTACTAAAGCAAATTGCCAAAATTGCTTCCACAAAGAATAAACCCAAAAAATATAAACCATAGGGAAATTAGTGACAATTTAAAAAATTTAAGAGAAAGTCGAAGTTTTCAAAAAGCGACAACCCCCAGCGCTACATGACCGATTAAGGAAAGAATTAATTAACATGATTTGTCAACACAAACGGGACATTGGAAACTTTTAGTTTTTCAAGTACAGTATCAACGTGAACCAGCAAAATTTTTTTGGGGTAAGATCCGACAAATTTTAGGGGGGCAAAGCAAAGGCTCCTAACTACCCAGTTCATCCCCTTTACTGAAGGATGTGAAGATGTTTAAAATTAAAAATTGCGATCCACAGGACCGGCTAATTTGATGGGTGTGTATGGGAGAAAATTTCTCCTAAAAAAAGTCGTAAATTTTAAAATAATCATTATCAGTTGGTAAATGATGGAGAGATGAAACTTGGATGATTACAACCCCTACCTTCCCTCGTACTTAACTCTTTAAGATACCACCCGCTTACTGACCCCATTAATTACTAAGATAGTCAGGTTTTTTGGAAAAAATGAGAAAAAAAAAGGACCTGGGGCCCCTTTGGGAAAAAAATGAAACAAAAAAGTACCTATAGAAATTTTTAAACGTCTTTGGTAATTTTTTAATGCCCTCTTGCCCCAGGACATTTTCCGTTGTTTTTAAGATGTACGATGTCTTTCTGGTAGCCCATAAAGCATCCCCCAACCTGGGAAATATAGACCCATATCTTTATTGAGTCACTGGAAAAAATTCTTGAGAAAGTCATTTCAACGATTGAATTATATATGGAGTTTTAACACTTTTTTTTGAAAACAATTTGGCTTTAGAAACATTGGGTTACCCCCTTTGCAATAAAAGTTATTTTCGATTGGCAAGTCTAAAAATCGGGCAAACTTCCTTAATTGCCACCGAGAGTTTTAAAACTTTGATAGCTTATGGCATGATGGTTTATATACAAATCATTGACCTACCAGACCATAATGGACTTTTTTTAGATTAATATATAATTTCTTAACTCAACGAAAAATCATCCCACCTTTCATGGCAAATCGACAGGCCTTTTTTTAAACGCTGGGGGGTCCACAAGGTTCTTGTCTAAATCCCAAATTTTGTTCAACATTTTTGTGAATACCTTCCCCAACAGAGTTAAGTACAATTGTGACACAGTTTTCAGTGATGTTATTTGTGTTCATCAACCCCGGTAACAGGAAAATAAAGTATGAAAAGCATTTGAAAAAATGATATTGAACTTCGTAGAACTCTAATGGGAAAGAAAAGGGAAAAACGCTAATCTGACAAGGTCCTTGTTAGCACGTAGGTGTTTTGCTCAACAAAAGAAGATAAAGGGGGTATCTCCCTCAGGGTACACCCGTAGCCTTTGAAACCTTCAAAAATTTTGGGATAGAAATGACAGGCTGCTCCCCTAACATCTCATGTAACTAAAAAAACAACACGCCAAAACCGTCTTTGCAGTCTCTTTGATTCAATCAAGCCCCCCAAAATGTCAAAAAAAATCTGTTAAATGTAAAAAGACCAAACTCGAATCCCGTGTCCCCAAAGTCTTAACCAAAGACCAACATGTACGGTTTCAAAGGGGCCAGAATAGAGCTCTTCGCTTCAACCGTACCAGGAGGGGGAGGGAAAGTTAAAAGGCAGATTTACAATACAACAAGATATTACTGATAAATGTAGCCCTTTACACCTAAAAAAAAAAACACTTTTTACAATGCAAAAAACTATACTGCAGATAGGAAAACCTTTAAATGGTAAATACCACAGTTATCCTCAAATCCTTCACAGGCTCAAGAAGACTCTCCCACAGGGGTCCGTCCTTTATTCATAAAAACGATTACCCCGACCAGATTTGGAACCTCCCTGATGAAGAAAATTGGGTACCCCCAGAAACCCCTTTATGTATATGAGAAAATCATCGCCCCCAATTAGGGAGACATCTTACATAAAATTTTAATGTAAAAAATTATGTATTTCTTTACTGGCACCCCTGTAAGAAGCCCTTGTCGAAAAAATAAAAAGGCCAGAAATTTTGCCTTCATTGTCGCATAATTTTCCCTTGGCAATCGCAAAAAAAAAAAAAAAAAAAAAAAAAAAAAAAATGCAATTGTATTTTACTACCCAATTCGAGTCATGTTTTCTTATAATTTTTTATATTTTGTGACTTGTGGGTTAGTATTATAACCCTTAAAGAATATTTTATTCACATAACTTTTTAAAAACCAAAGTGGGTTTGGGGCCCTTCCTTTTTTTTTCCTCCTCTCTCCCCCCTCCCACCCTTTTCCAATATTTCCCCCTTACCATCCTTCTTCCCTTCCCCCTCTTACCCAAAATTGGTATAAGAGAAGAAAAAAGAAGCTTATGTTTTTTCGGTGTGTGAGGGGGAGGGAAAAAGGGTAGAGGAGGGGGGTGAGAGGAGAGAGAGGGTGAGAGAGAAGTGAGAAAGAGAGGGGGAGAGGAGAAAGGGTGAAAGAGGGGAGAGGAGAGAGAGAGGAGGGTGGGGGAAAAGGCTAGAGAGAGAGAGAAATGCGAGGGAAGGGGGGGAGAAAGAAGAAGGGGGGAGGGGGAGAGGAGGAGGGGGGGGAAAAAGGGTAGGGAGAGTAGTGTTGGTAGTGTGTGTGTGTGTGTGTGTATCACCTAGTGAGGTTGCGGGGTGTTTTTAGCCGGCCCCCCCCTTTCATGGTTTGTGGTAGTGTGTGTGTGTGTGTGTGTGTGTGTGTGTGTGTGTGTGTGTGTGTGTGTGTGTGTGTGTGTGTGTGTATGGTAGTCTTTTGTGTATGGTGTGTGTGTGTATGGTGTCGGGGTGTATGGTGTGTGTGGTTGGCAGTGTGTGTGTATGGTAGTGTGTATCCCAATTTTTATCCTAATTGTGGTTGCAGGGGCGAGACTAGCTCCGGCCCCCCCTTCATGTCCCCTGGATCGGATCCTCTCTCTCTCTGCTTCCCGAGCTTCGTTATACTCTTTTAAAACATGATGGTTCCGCCTCCACTATTTCCTTTCTAGGCTATTCCCCTTGTGACAACTCTGTGATGAAGGAAAATTTTTAACGTCCCCGTGAAGTCTGAGTCTTCGCTTTCCAGTTGTTTTCCCTTGTCCCCGTGTCCCCTTCTGGAAATCCCATTCTTTCCACTTGTCTATTCCCGCAGTATTTGTTTTGTCGTTATCATGTCCCCCTGCCCCCTTTTCCCCCCGTGTCTTTAGTTCGATTTCCCCTTAACCTTTTTCGTACGACATTCCTTTAGCTTGGGGGGCTTTTCCTTGTTGCAAAACCCTTTTTCTTTTTTCTAATTCTTGGGCGTGCTTGAAGGGGTGGGTTCCAGATGGTGCTTATACCCAGTTTTTGGGGCCCCTACACGTGTACGGTCTTTAACGATTCCCTTTTTAAGGTATCGGAACGCTTTTCTAGGTTTGCCCGGCGCCCGTATGCTGCAGCGGTTATTTGGTTGATGTGTGCCTCCCGGGGATGTGCTCGGTGTTATGGTCACCCCAAGTCTTTCTCCCTGAGTGAGGGCTGTAGTATGGTAGTGTGTGTGTTATGGTAGTGTGTGTATGGTAGTGTGTGTGTATGGTAGTCTGTGTGTATGGTAGTCTGTGTGTATGGTAGTCTGTGTGTATGGTAGTGTGCGTGCGTGGAAGTGTTTTGTGTATGAAGTGTGTGTGTATACGGTAGTGTGTGTATGGTAATGTGTGTGTATGGTAGTCTGTGTGTGTATGGTAGTGTGGTGTGATGGTAGTCTGTGTGCGTATGGTAGTGTGTGTGTATGGTAGTCTGTGTGCGTATGTAGTGTGTGTGTTTTGGTAGTTTGTGGCGTTATGGTTTGTCCTTGTTTGTGTATGGTAGTGTGTGTGTATATAGGGAAGTGTGTGTGTATGGTAGTGTGTGTGTAAATGGTAGTGTGTGTGTTTCGGTAGTCTGTATGTGTATGGGAAGTGTGTGTATATGGTAGTGTGTGTATTTTATGGTAGTGTGTGTGTGTATGGAAGTTGTGTGTGTTTTGGTAGTGTGTGTGTACGGTAGGGCTGTGTGTATGGTAGTGTGTGTGTATGGAAGTGTGTGTATATGGTAGTGTGTGTGTGTATATGGTGTTTTGGGGGGTGTATATGGTTTGTGTGTGTGTGAATGGAAGTGTGTGTGTATGGGAGTGTGTGTGTGTGTGTGTGGAAGTGTGTGTGTATGGTAGTGTGTGTTTTGTATGGAAGTGTGTGTATATGGTAGTGTGTGTGTATATGGTAGTGTGTGTATATATGGTAGTGTGTATATGGTAGGGGTGTGTGTATGGTAATGTGTGTATATGGTAGTGTGTGTATATGGCAGTGTGTGTGTATGGTTGTGTGTGTATATGGTAGTGTGTGTATGGTAGTGTGTGTGTACGGTAGTCTGTGTGTGTTTGGTAGTGTGTGTGTGTGTTTTGGAAGTGTGTGTATATGGTAGTGTGTGTGCATATGGTAGTGTGTGTGTATGGAAGTGTGTGTGTATGGTAGTGTGTGTGTGTATGGAAGTGTGTTTTGTATGGTAGTGTGTGTGTGTGTATATGGTTAGTGCGTGTGTATATGGTAGTGTGTGTATATATGGTAGTGTGTGTATATGGTAGTGTGTGTGTATGGGAGTGTGTGTATATGGTAGTGTGGTGTATATGGTAGTGTGTGGGATATGGTGGTGTGTGTGTATGGTTGTGTGTGTGTATGGTAGTGTATTGTTTTGGTAGTGTGTGTGTTGGCAGTGTGTGTGTATGGTAGTGTGTGTGTTGGTAGTGTGTGTATATGGTAGTGTGTGTGTATATGGTAGTGTGTGTGTATGGTAGTGTGTGTGTATTTGGTAGTGTGTGTATATGGTAGTGTGGTAATGGAGTGTGTGTGTATATGGTAGGTGTGTATATGTAGTGTGTGTGTATATGGTTAGTGTTGTGGGTAGTGTTGTGATATGGTAGTGTGTGTGTATATGGTAGTTGTGTGTTATGGTAGTGTGTGTGTGTATATGGTAGTGTGTGTGTATATGGTGGTGTGTATATGGGTGTGTGTGTATATGGGTAGTGTTGTTATGGAGTGTGTGTATATGGCAGTGTGTGTGTATGGTGTGTGTGTGTAGGAGTGTGTGTATATGGTAGTGTGTGTATATGGTTGTGGTGTTATGGTAGTGTGTGGTATAGGTAGTGTGTGTATAGGTGTGTGTTGAGGTAGGGGTGGTTGGTAGTGTGGTGTTGGTGTGTGTGGGATATGGGAGTGGTGTAATGGTGGTGGTGTGTATGGTAGTGGGTGTTGTATATGGTAGTGTAGTGTATGGTAGTGTTGTTGTGGAGTGTGTGTGTATGGAGTGTGTGTGATGTAGTGTGTTATTGGTAGTGTTGTGTATAGGTAGTGTGTGTGTATGGTAGTGTGTGTTTGGTAGTGTGTGTTATGGTATGTGTGTATATGGTAGTTGTGTGTTTGGTAGTGGGGTGGGATATGGTAGTTGTGTGTATATGGTTTGTGTGTGTATGGTAGTGTGTGATATGGTAGTGGTGTGTATATGGTAGTGTGTGTGTAATGGTAGTGTATGTGTTTGGTAGTGTTTGGGGTATTTGGTGTGTGTGTGTAATGGTAGGTGTGGATATGGTGTGTGTGTGTATTGGTGTGTGTGGGTTATGGTAGTGGTTGTATTGGTAGTGTGTGTGATGGTGTGTGTGTGGGGTATATGGTAGGTGTGTATATGGTAGTGTGGTATATGGAGTGTGTGTATAGGTAGTGTGGTTTGGTAGTGTGGTGGGATGGTTGTGTGTGGTATGGTAGTGTGTGTATTTTGGTTAGTGTGTGTATATGGTATGTGGTGTATATGGTAGTGTTGTGTTATGGTAGGGTGTGTGTATGAGTGTGTGTGTAGGTAGTGTGTGTGTATATGGGTAGTTGTGGGGTGTGTTATGGTAGTGTGTGTATATGGTAGTGTGTGTGTTATGGTAGTGTGGATGTGGGGAGTGTGTATGTATGGTATGTGTGTGTGGTAGTTTGTGTATATGGTGTGTGGTTATGGGTTGTGGGGTGTGTATGGTGTTGGTGTATGGTTGTGTGTTGGGATGGTAGTGTGTGTGTTGTTGTGTGGTATGAGTGGTGTGTGTATGGTAGTTGGGGTGTTGGTTGTGTGTGTTATGGTAGTGTGTGTGTATGGTAGTGTGTGTGTATGGTTGTGTGTTGGGATTGGTTTGTGTGTGTGTATGGTTTTGTTGTATGGTAGTGGGTGTATGTTGGTGGGTGTATGGTAGTGTGTTGTTAGTAGTGTTGTGTATGGTAGTGTGTGTGTATGGGAGTGTGTGTGTATGGTAGTGTGTGTGTATGGTAGTGTGTGTGTATGGTAGTGTGTGTGTATGGTAGTGTGTGTGTATTTGGTAGTGTGTGTGTATGGTTTTGTTGGTTGGTAGTTGTGTGTATGGTAGTGTGTGTGTATGGTAGTGTGTGTGTGGTATGTGGTGTGTTTTGGTTGTGTGTGTATGGGAGTGTGTGTGTATGGTAGTGTGTGTATGGTAGTGTGTGTGTATGGTAGTGTGTGTGTATGGTAGTGTGTGTGTATGGTAGTGTGTGTGTATGGTAGTGTGTGTGTATGGTAGTGTGTGTGTATGGTAGTGTGTGTGTATGGTAGTGTGTGTGTATGGTAGTGTGTGTGTATGGTAGTGTGTGTGTATGGTAGTGTGTGTGTATGGTAGTGTGTTGTGGGGATGGTAGTGTGGTTTTGTATGGTGTTGTGTGTATGGTAGTGTGTGTGTATGGTAGTGTGTGGTATGGTAGTGTGTGTATTTTGGTAGTGTGTGTATATGGTGGTGTGTGTATGGTAGTGTGTGTTATGGTAGTGTGTGTGTATGGTAAGTGTGTGTATTTGTATTTTGTGTATATGGTAGTGGTGGTTTTTGGTAGTGTGTGTTATGGTAGTGTGTGTGTATGGTAGGTGTGTGTGTATGGTAGTGTGTGTATATGGTAGTGTGTGTTATGTATGTGTGTTGTGTATGTAGTGTGTGTATATGGTAGTTTTGTTGTATGGTAATGTGTGTTTATGTATGTGTGTATATGGTAGTGTGTGTGTATGGTATGTGTGTGTATGGTAAGTGTGTGTGTATGTAGTGTGTGTGTATGGTTGTGTGTTGTTGTAGTGTGGGGTGTATGGTAGTGTGTGTGTATGGTAGTTGTGTTATGGTAGTGTGTGTGTATGGTAGTGTTTTGTGTATGGTAGTGTGTGTGTATGGTTTGTGTGTGTGTATGGTTTGTGTGTGTGTATGGTAGTGTGTGTGTATGGTAGTGTGTGTGTATGGTAAGTGTGTTGTATGGTAGTGTGTGGTATGGTAGTGTGTGTGTATGGTAGTGTGTGTGTATGGTATGTGTGTGTTTATGGTAGTGTGTGGTCGTAAAGGGTAGTGTGTTATTTGTATGGTGGATGGTAGTGTGTGTGTATGGTAGTGTGTGTGTATGGTAGTGTGTGTGTATGGTAGTTGTGTGTAAAGGTAGTGTGTGTATATGGTAGTGTGTGTGTATGGTAGTGTGTGTGTTGGTAGTGTGTGTGTATGGTAGTTTTGTGTGATATGGTAGTGTGTGTTATGGTAGTGTGTGTTATTTGGAGTGTGTGTTAGGTAGTGTGTGTATATGGTAGTGTGTGTGTATGGTGTGTGTGTGTATGGTAGTGGTGTGTGTATGTAGTGTTGTGTGTATGGTAGGGGTGTGTATGGTAGTGTGTTGTATGGTAGTGTTGTGTTTATGGTTGTGTGTGTGTATGGTAGTGTGTGTTATGGTAGTGTGTGTGTATGGTATGTGTGTGTATGGTAGTGTGTGTGTTGGTAGTTTGGGGTGTATGGTTAGTGTGTGTGTATGGTAGTGTGTGTGTATGGGAGTGTGTGGTATGGAGTGTGTGTGTATGGGAGTGTGTGTTATGTAGTGTGTGTGTATGGTAGTGGTGTGTATGGTAAAGGGGTGTGTTATGGTTAGTGGTGTGTATGGTAGTGTGTGTGTATGGTAGTGTGTGTGTATGGTTTGTGTTTTGTGTATGGGAGTGTGTGTATGGTAGTGTGTGTGTATGGTTTGTGGTGTGTATGGTAGTTGTGTGGTGTATGATATGTGTGTGTATGGTAATTTTTATGGTAGTGTGTGTGTATGGTAGTGTGTGTGTATGGGGTGTGTGTGATGGTAAATGGTGTGTATGGTAGTGTGTGTATGGTAGTGTGTGTTATGGTAGTGGTTTTGATATGGTAGTGTGTGTGTAGGTAGTGTGTGGTATGGTAGTGTGTGTATATGGTAAATGTGTGTGTTTGGTATTTGTTTGTGTATTGGGAGTGTGTGTGTATGGTAGTGTGTGTGTTTTATTTTAAAAAATCCGCAATACCGGAGTAATTGTTTATAAGGGTTATTGGGTTTTAAAAATTTTAATTATATTGTCATTTGATATGATACTTGATTTGAACATTTTTGTGTTTGTAAAGTATTGATACTGTTTTGTACTTGTGTATTGATACGTGTACATGTCACTGATAATGATATTGATATGTACATGATAGTTTGGGAGTTAGACGGGTGTGTTAAATATTATATGTGGGGGTGGTAATGTTGTGTACTCATCTAATGTGGTTGCAGGGGTCGATTATAGCCTTTACCCCCCCTCTTCACATGTGGTTGGGGGTTTTGGGGTGTTGTATCACTGTTTCGTTTTTGTGTATCGTCACTGTACCCTTTTCCCTTATATCGCCCGTGTATTTTAATTATCCAGATTTTCCCGTCTTAAATTTTTTTGAGAATTTCAACCATAATGACCCCCCTGAATCAGTAAATTTAAACCTGACAGTGCAAACTCACGTATGTATTGCAAACACTGTGTGTCACAAAGGCCACCGGTATATACAACGAGAGAGAATTCTAACGTGACATCCCTGAGACTTCCCCCTAATCTCTATTTAAAAAAAATTAAAATTTCTTTGTAGTGGTTGGGGGGTTGTGCGCCCTTTAAAACTCTAGTGTAGTGATAGGCATTTTGCCCTTGTTAGTGTAGGGATTAATACCTGTGTAGTGTAGGTATTAATGACCCTAGGGAGTGATAGGCATTAATGATCATAGTGGTGAAAGGCATTAAAGCCCTATGTAGTGGGTATTAAAGACCCCAGTGTGTGATAGGCATTAATGATATAGTGTAGTGATGGATTAATGATCATAGTGTGTGATAGGGATTAATGCCCTAGGTATGAAGGCATTAATGTCAAAGTGTGTGTAGGCACTAATATCATAGTTCATGATAGGGATTAATGATCCCAGTGTAGTGATAGGCATTTAATAACCTAGGTAGTGATAGGGATTAAATCATAGTGTATGATAGGCATTAATGTCCTAGTGTGTGATAGGCATTAATGACCCAGTGTAGGATAGGCATTTAAAGATCCCAGTGTATGATAGGCATTAATGATCATAGGTAGTGATAGGCACTAAAAGATCATTTCAGTGATAGGCATTAATGCATAGGTGTGAAGGCACTAATGACATAGTTCGTGAAAAGGCATTTAAAGACATAGTGTAGTGAAGGCACTAAGCATATTTGTGTAGGCATTAATGTCCTAGTGTGTGATAGGCATTAAAATCATAGTGTAGGATAGGGATATGTCATATTCAGTGAAGGGATTAATGATCAATTTTGTGAATAGCATTAATGATCAAGGCAGTGATAGGGGATTAAAGATCATAGTGTAGTGATAGGCATTAAAGATCATAGTGTAGTGTAGGGTTTTTGATATGTGTAGTGTAGGCATTAATGATCAAGTGCAGTGATAGGCATTAAGATCTTTTGTTTGATAGGCATTAATGATCAAATGTAGTGATAGGCTTAATGACATAGTTGTGATAGGCATTTTAAAGTCAAGTCAGTAAGGGATTAAAGATCATAGTGTAGTGATGGCATAATGATCATAGGTGTGATAGGCATTAATATCAAGTGTAGTGATAGGCTTAAAGATCATAGTGCGTGATAGGGTTAAAGATCTAGTGTAGTGATAGGCATTAATGATCATAGTGTAGTGATAGGCATTAATGTCTTGTTAGTGATAGGATTTAAAAGTCATAAATGTAGTGATAGGCATTAATGTCATAGTGTAGTGACAGGCATTAATGATCTGTGTAGTGTAGGGATTAATGATCATAGTGATGATAGGCATTTGATTAGTGCGTGATAGGCATAATATCATAGGTACTGATAGGGATTTTAAAAATTTTATAGTGTGTACAGGCATTTGTCATATGTAGTGATAGGCTTTTAAGATCTTGTGTAGTGATAGGCATTAATGATCAAGTGTAGTGCAGGCATTTAAAGATCATAGTTAGGGTAGGCATTTTTGTCAAGTGTGTGGGTAGGCATTAAAGATCGTGTGTAGTGATAGGATTAATGATCATGTGTGTGATAGGCATTAATGTCTTGTGTAGTGATAGGCATTAAAGATCATATGTAGTGACAGGGTTAATGTATGTGTAGTGATAGGATTAATGTCTAGGTAGTGAAGGCTTTTAATATTTAGTGTATGATAGGCATTTTAAGATCATAGTGTAGTGTAGGCTTTTAAAGATCCCAGTGTAGTATAGGCTTAATGTTCTAGGTAGTGTGGGGCATTAATGATCATAGTGTGTGATAGGCATTTAAAGAACCCCAGGTAGGATAGGCATTTAAAGACCCATGTAGTGATAGGCATTAATTACTAGTGTAGTGTAGGGACTAATGATCATAGTTTAGTGATAGGGTTAATGATCCCATGTAGTGTAGGCATTAATGACCCGTGTAGTGATAGGCATTTAAAGACTAGTGTATGAAGGGATTAATGATCCTATGTAGTGATTTGGCTTAAAAGCCCTAGTGTAGTATAATTAATGATTCCTGTGTAGTGAAAGGGATTAATGATCATAGTGTAGTGATAGGCACAATGACATAGTTCAGTGATAGGCATTAATGATCATAGTGTAGTGATGGCACTAATGATCATAGTCAGTGATAGGCATTAAAGATCTTGTGTGTGATAGGCCAATATCATAGTTCGTGATAGGCTTAATGACCTGTGTAGGAAGGAAAGATCAAGTGTTGTAGGCACAAAAGCTAGTTCATGATAGGCATTAATGATCATAGTGTGTATAGGCATTAATGATCATAGTGCAGGATGGGTTAATGACAAGTGTAGTGATAGGGATTATGATCATGTGTAGTGATAGGGGATTAAGTCTAGTGTAGTGATAGGGATTAATGATCATAGTGCAGGATAGCATTAAGATCATAGTGTAGGATGGCTTAATGATCATAGGTGTGATAGGCATTTTAAAAGATCATAGTGTAGTGTAGGCATTTAGCATAGTCTGTAGGCATTTAAAGATCAAGTGTAGTGATAGGCTTAATGTTTATAGTGTAAATATAGGGGATTAAGATCTAGTGTAGTGTAGGGATTAAAAAAAAAAACATAGTGCAGTGTAGGCATTAATTATAGTGTAGTGTACATTAATGATCATAGTGTGTGTAGCATAATGATCTTGGTATGATACATTAAAGATCATAGTGTAGTGATAGGCATTAATGATCATAGGTAGTGACAGGAATTAAGTCTTTTTGTAGTGATGGCATTTAAAGTCAAGTGTATGATAGGGGATTAATGATCAGTCGTGATAGGTTATGTCATAGTTAGTGATGGATTAATGATCATAGGTAGTGACAGGCTTAATGATATAGTGTTGATAGGCATTTTAAAGTCTTAGTGGTGATAGGATTAAAGACAAAGGGAGTGCAGGGTTAATGTCATAGTGTAGTGATAGGCTTAAAATATATGTAGTGATAGGCATTAATGATCTAGTGTATTTATAGGCTTAATGATCATTGTTAGTGATAGGCATTAATGTTTTTAGTGTGTGTAGGCATTTGATCATAGTGTAGGAAGGCGTTAAAGTCAAGTGTGTGAAGGCTTAATGATCATAGTGTATGATAGGGATTAATGATCTTAGTGAGTGATAGGCATTAATGATTAGTGTAGTGATAGCATTAATGAACCCAGTGTTTGTGTAGGCATTAATTTTCTTTGGTAGTATAGGCATTAATGATCATAGTGTAGTGATAGGCATTAATGATCATGGTTGTGATAGGATTAATGACAAATGCAGTGATAGGCATTTGATCATAGTGTGGATAGCATTAAAGTCATAGTGTTGATAGGCATTAAAGATCAAGGTGTGATAGGCATTAATGAAAGTGCCGTGATAGGCATTATGATCATAGTTAGGATAGGCATAATGATCATAGTGTAGTGAAGGATTTAAAGATTTATGTAGGATGGGTTAATGATCATGTGTAGTGATAGGGGTTAATTTCATAGTGTAGTGCAGGCATTAATGATCTAGTGTAGTGTAGGCATTAAAGACATAGTTTTAGTGATAGGCATTAATTCTTAGGCAGTGATAATTAATGATCATAGGTAGTGATAGGCATTAAAGATCATGTGTAGGATAGGCATTAATAATTTTTAGTGTAGTGATAGGCATTAAAGTTGTAGGTAGTGACAGGGTTTAAAACTTTGTGTAGGAAGGCTTAATGATATAGTGTAGTGAAAAGGCATTAATGATCGTGTGTAGTGTAGGCATTAATGATCTAGTGTAGTGATAGGCATTAATGATCTTAGTGTAGTGTAGGCTTAATGATCTAGTTTGACAGGCGTTAATGATCAAAATGTAGGGATAGGGATTAATGATCAAGTGTAGTGATAGGCATTAATGATCTTTGTGTAGTGATGGCATTTTGATCAAGTGTAGTGATAGGGATTAAAGACTTAGGTAGTGTGGCATTAATTATATAGGTATACAGGCTTAATATCATAGTTTTTTATAATAATGATCATAGTGTAGTGATAGGCATTAATGATCATAGTGCAGTGATAGGCATTAATGATCATAGTGTAGTGATAGGCATTAATGATCATAGTGCAGTGATAGGCATTAATGATCTTAGTGTAGTGATAGGCATTAATGATCATAGTGTAGTGATAGGCATTAATGATCATAGTGCAGTGATAGGCA
Organism: Cherax quadricarinatus; assembly: GCF_026875155.1. Lineage (NCBI taxonomy): Eukaryota > Metazoa > Arthropoda > Malacostraca > Decapoda > Parastacidae > Cherax > Cherax quadricarinatus. The sequence continues at coordinate 117,739 of NW_026467138.1, forward strand.
TTAATGATCATAGTGCAGTGATAGGCATTAATGATCATAGTGTAGTGATAGGCATTAATGATCATAGTGCAGTGATAGGCATTAATGATCATAGTGTAGTGATAGGCATTAATTTATCTTAGTGCAGTGATGGCATTTTAAAGATCATAGTGCAGTGATAGGCATTAATGATCTTTGTGTAGTGATAGGCTTTTAAAGATCATAGTGCAGTGATAGGCATTAATGAAAACTTGTGTAGTGATAGGCATTAATGATCATGTGTAGTGATAGGCATTAATGATCATAGTGCAGTGATAGGCATTAAGACATAGTGCAGTGATAGGCATTTGATCATAGTGTAGTGTAGGTGCATTAATGATCATAGTGCAGTGATAGGCATTAATGTTTTTGTGCAGTGGGCTTAATGTATGGGGGGGATAGGCTTAATGTCATGTGCGTGTAGGCTTTTTAAAGATATAGGGTTGGGTAGGCATTTTGATCTAGTGCGTGATAGGCAAATTTTTATTTAGTGTAGTGATAGGCATTAATGATTAGTGTGTGATAGGCATTAATGTCATAGTGCAGTGATAGGCATTAATGATTAAAAATGCAGTTAGGCATTAATGATCATGTTATGATAGGCATTAATGATCATAGTGAGTGATAGGATTAAAGATTTAGTGCAGTGATAGGCTTAATGATCATAGTGGTGATAGGCATTAATGATCATAGTGCAGTGATGGCATAAGACATAGTTAGTGATAGGGATTTGATATAGTGCAG
>NW_026467139.1:0-14171 GCF_026875155.1 Cherax quadricarinatus
TGGCGGTGAAGTTTGTGCTGCTGGCAGCTGGTGAGTTTTTTGTTGCTGGGGGAGCGCTGCTGCTGGGTGAGCTGGTGACTGCTGCTGCTGGGGAGCTGTGAGCTGCTCTGCTGGGTGAGCTGCGCTGTGGGGGAGTGGTGAGCTGCTGTTGCTGGGGGAAGCGCGCTTGGGGGAGTGGTGACTGCTTTTGCTGGGTGAGCTCTTAGCTGCTGCTGGGTGGCTAGCAGCTGCTGCTGCGGGGGAGCTGCTGCTGCGGGGTTTGGTGGTGGGGGCTGTGTGTGGGGGAGCTTTGGGGAGTGCCTGCTGTGGGGGAGCTGGTGAGGGTGTGCGGGTGGGGCGGTGAGCTGGTGGCTTTTGTTGTGGGGAGCTGGTGATGCTGCTGTTTGGGGGAGTGTTGAGCTGCTGTCTGGGGGAGGGGCTCGCGGGGGAGCTTGTACTGTTGCTGCTGGGTGAGTGGGAAACGCTGCTGTTGGGGGAGCTGTTTGCTCTGCGCTGGGGAGGGGCTGCTGCTGGTGAGCTTTTGGGCTGCTGCTGCTGGGTGGGGGGGGTTTCTGTGCTGCTGGGTGAGCTGGTACTGGCTGGTCGGGGAGCTGGGTTGCTGGGTGGGGTGGTGAGCTGCTGCTGCTGGGGGAGCTGGTGAGATGCGCTGCGGGGAGCTGGTAGCGCTGTTGCTGGATGAGCTGGTGAACGTGCTGCTGGGTGAGCTGGGGAGCGCTGGGCTGGGGGAGCTGGGGGTGGTGACTGCTGCTGCTGGGTGAGCTGGTGAGCTGCTGCGCTGGGTGGCTGGTGACGGGGGAGCTGCGCGCTGGTGGCTTGTGACTGCTGCTGGGGGAGCTGGTAAGCTGCGCTGTTGGGTGACTGTTTTAGCGCTGCTGCTGGGTGAGGTGCTGCGCTGGGTGGCTTGTGAGCTGCTGCGCTGGGACTGGGGAACGCTGCGCGGGTGAGCTGGGGAGCTGCTGCTGGGGACTGCTGCTTCTGGGTACTGGTGAGCGCTGTGCTGGGGGAGCTGTGAGATGCGCGCTGGGTGAGTGTGGCGCGTTGCGGATGAGCGGTGAACCGCTGCTGCGGGGGAGCGGTGAGTGCGGGTGCTGGGGGAGCTGGTGAACCGCTGTACTGGGTGACTGGTGAGCCTGCTGTTGGGGGGAACGCCACTGCTGGGTGAGGTGGTGAGGTGCTTCTGCTGGGGGACTGGTGAGCTCGTTGCTGGGGGGCTGGGAAGTGCTGCTGTTGGGTGAGCTGTTGAGCTTCTTGGGGGTGAGGGTGCTGTGGTGGCTTGTGATCTGCTGTGGGTGAGCTGGTGAACGTGCGCTGTGTGAGCTGGTGAGGCTGTGCTGGGGCGGTGAGTGCTGTTGGGTGGTGAGCTAGTGGGGGTGCTGCTGCGGGTGAGGGGTGAGCTGCTGCTTCGGGTTTGACGGGGAGCTGGGCTGCGCTGTGCTGCATCTGCTGCGCACCTGTGGGGGGGTGAGTGGTGATGTGCTACGCGGGGTAGCTGGTGACTGTGCTGCTCTGGGTGAGCGGGTGAGCTGCGCTGCTGCTACTGCTGCGCTGCCCTGCTGCGGCCCCTGCTGCTGCACCTGCTGCCTCCTGCTGCTGCACCTGCAGTGCTTCTCTCTGGATCAAAACTCACTCCCACCATTGAATTTTTCCCCTCGGAGTTTTTTTTAAATTCCCCCTCCCCCCCCCCCTTAACCCCAAAACCCTTCCACCCCACCAACCGCCCCCCTCCCCTCCTTCCCGCCCCTCCCCTACCACCCCCACCCCACTTCCCTCCCCAGGAATAATTAATGTCGCCTAATAGCTGCACCATTAAAGCATCGTTGTAATGATGTGGATGGTATGGAGGGCTGACCTAGCCTGTTACTCCCCAAAAATTAGGTTTCGGGGTCGATTCATGGTTCTTGCCCCCGCCTTTTCACTTGTCGCTTTGGGCCCCCCTGCTCCATGAGTTTTTTACCATATCTCTTCTTAAAGCTTTTATGGACCCTGCCCCCCACTACATCACTTCCCAACTTTATTTCCTAAAAAACTCAAAGACTAAGAAAAACTCCAAACACCCCGAGTCTTCAATTTCCCAAATTTGTGACCTCTTTTTGCTTTTTCCTTTCTTTTCTTTTCTGTGACCTTTTTTTTCTTGCAGCCCAAAGAAATAAAAATCTACCCACCCTTCTCTTTCCTGTCTTTCTTCCGTCAAATTGTCATAAAAAACCCCCGTAGGTTTGTGACACGGATTACCATCCCCTGAAACCGTTTGGTTTTCGTTATAAACCGTACCTTTCTAATGCCCACCACCATCTCTTTATATTCTTCTCGTGACTTTGGGATGCAAATTCAGGACCGGCTGTATTTAAACTACCTGTTCCTTTCTTAAAAATTGAGACACACTTCCAGTCTTCCACACCTAAAGAAGTTCCCCCAGTTTCGATGGATGTGTTGAAAGTGTTGTTAGGGGGCACAACACACGTCTTGTTTTCCTTTCCAGGCCAGAAGAGTTGTTCGGTCCCACATATTTTGAGATATCTAGTTCACTTAGCAGCCTCTTCCCCCCTCCTCGGTTATGTGTATTGATCCACATTTTTGGGTGACCCCACATAACGGGTTTTTGGAGTCCTTTCTGTCGCCATAAAAAATTTTTCCTTAAACCCTCTGTTGACTCTCACTACTTCTCGCCGTTTCTTGTGAATTAAAAATTTTCAAATTAAAATTCAAAGTTTTTCTCTAAAAGGGTTTAAAGCGGTTTACAGAATTTGGTTATTGTGGGTTTACATGTATAAAATAATAATTACAGAGTGTACCACAAAAAACCCCACAGGGCACGCTTTTGGGGCAGTTAGATTAATTCTTAAATTTAAATATACAAATTAAGGGGCAAGTTGGTATTTGGCTAATGACAAAAAATATTTTGATTTAGAAATGTGAATGCTTTTGTTTTGGCACAGTACTATTTTCAGTTTGGAGTATCACAGGCCAACTTAGACTATTAGGATTCATTATTTTAAGTTGATTTTGATATTTTGTTTATGGTCAATTTGGGGTGAGTGATTTGTAAGTGTAAACCCCCCGGTGGTATTCGTGTTTTATTTGACGGGGTGTATCAGGGAGTAAATGTTTTATAACGTAGTTTTTAAAGGGGATGAAGTGTCGCAGTTCTAGAATTTTTAGGGGGGTGTTCCAAATTTTTGGGCCTTTGAATACATTTAATTTTTGAAAGGTTTATCGGACACGGGGGAAAGTCTGAAGTTGTGTTGGTTAGCCTGTGGGGTTTTGTCCAATATCAAAAAAGCGTTTTTGGTCAAGGTTAATATTGGAATTTAAGGTCCGTAGATGTAGATTTCACAGTAGTAAATGGGATGTACTGAAAAAGGGGGTTTAAATTTTGATCTGAAGGGGGGGGTGTGTTGCCCGGGTGGGTTGTGATTATTCTTACTACGGCTTTTTTTGGGTTTTATTGGCTTTAGGTGTGTTGCTGCAGTTGATCCCCAAGCCAATAGCATTTGGGGGGATGGGAAAAAAAGTGAGTGGATAGTGTGAAAGGGGATTTTTTCGGCACTAGTTCGATCTTGGAGGGATTCCAACCGTTTTGGATATTTTTTGGTTATGTGTTGAAAATGGGTGCTGAAATTCAGGTGTTGTAAAGGGATGGCCCCAAAGGGAAATTTTCCTCCTTATGCCCGCAATTAGGTTTTGCGATCTTAAAAGTTAAGTTGCGCAACACCTCTCTGTTACCAAACAAATATAATAGGGTTTTTTTCAGCGTTTTTAAATGTTTTTTTGGGGTATCCAAATCGAATTTTGACACCCTCGTTAACAAAGGTGTTGAGGGGGCAAGATTTGGGGGAATGACATAAATCGTGTCGTCAGCAAAGAGAAAGGGTTTCAGGTGTTGGGGATATTTTGGGAAAGATCATTGATTTTAAATGAGAAGAGGGGGCCCAAAGGGAAACCTTCCTGCAGAACTCCAGTATCAAGGGGCCGATTGATGAGGCTTGTCTTTAATGGTGACATACTAAACCCATTAGTAAGGTAGATTTGAAAAAAGCAAGGCATGGCCCTTATCCCGTATGGTCAAGTTTGTGGAGTGGGAGTCGGGTCTACTTTTCCCAAAAGCTTTTTTTAGACAATTAAATTCCTATGGATATTCCTTTTTTTCCCCAAATGCTTTGTAAAGCAGTTAGCTTTTTTATGATTGTCTTAGTGTTTTTTTTTTCCCTAACCCAAATTGGCGGGGTTTGGGTATTTTTGTGCCGTTATAAATGAATAAGTCTCCTGTGCACGATTTTCTCGAAATTTTGGGAAGCAATGGTAAGTTTGATATTGCCCCTTTGTTGTTTTAAAAACTGTAGGGTCCCACCTTTAAGTATTGGGGTGACCCTTGCCTCTTGAGATTTTGGGAAGGTGCTAGTTTCTAGGACTTGTTAAAAAGTAATGAAAAAGCTGCAAAGGACATGGGGCCCTCTCTTGAAAAAAATGGGGAACTGAGACAATTTCCCCGAGTTATTTTAATGACTTTTTAATCCGTGACTTCCGTGGGCTCAGTTGGTGCAAGATAGAAGGAATTTTGGAAATTCCCCTCTAGGTAGTCCCCCGGGATGGCATTGGGGCGTTGGATTTTATTGGGGAGTTTAGATCCCCCTTTTTCCTCAGCCTGATACCTGGCTTTCGATGCATACGTTTTTGTATTGTCGCTGGGCCTTCCCCTCATCTGCAATTCTTTTCGGGTCTTCGCCCAATCTCTTTATTTTCCTGGGGGCCTTTGTTTCTACACATTTTCCTTTCTCTACACACTTAGTTTTAGCCTCTCGCATCTTAGGTAAAACCAAGGACTCATTCGGGTCCCCCCATTATTTCCTACGTCTTGGGAACTAGCCTCTCCTCTCCTCTTTGCTTTTTGTATTTATGAAAGTCCGCCTTTTCATTTACTGAATTTTCCCACCATTTTTTTTTTTCCCCACAAACCCTCATGCAGAAATTCCTCATGCGTGTGTAGTCCCTTTTTTTTGCATTTGGCTTCCTACTTGTGCACTTCCCTGTTTACTTGAAACTTTACTATGTTTTCGAAATTCGACACGTGATTACTAGCCCGGGGGCCCTTTCATTGTGATGTTCCCAGTGCTGAACTACCAAAGGGTAAATATGGGGTCAATTTTGCGGGCCCTCTCTTTCTTTCTTTTTTAGTGTCCCAAACATGTTGGCTGAGGTTTTCCATCCCAAACATCCATATCTTGCCTCCCCCGGTCCCCCACTTGGCTCCCGTTTTCGTGCAACTCCTTGTGATTGAAATTGCCTACGACTAGAACCTTGCCCGTCCACCATTGCTTGTTCTCTCTCAGTTCTTCCCCTTTGGGCTCCTGCTATTTTAGCGGGTTTTCGTCACTGAAAAAACCACCTTCGCCCCCAGTCTGAATTTTTTGCTTCCACTCTTCCATTCCTTCCATTTTCTCAAAACCCCGCCCCGGGTTTTTGTAAAATAAAACGCCTCCCCTGCTTTTCCCATCTTTCCCAGGACTTTGGGATCCGAATGGAAAGACGCATCTGTTTCAACATACTCTTTTATTCCATGTTTTAAATTTTTTACTGAATTTTTACCACTGAATTTTATCATTCTTATTAATCTTAAGTTAATTTTAAACCCGCCCGTAAAGCTTGCATACAAGGGGCTTTTACATGTACACCCAATCACTATATTTTTTAGTACACCCATGTATTAGTCCAAAAAAAATAAATAAATAAATCCCCGTGAACTTCGTTTCTGTGATTTCTTTTTGTCAGGGATGTCTCAGTTTTTTCATCCCTCTTCATATTTTTTTGTATTCGTCTGCGTTGTGACAAAACCTTCAGCTTGTGTGTGCGGGGTACCACCTCACCTAGTTGTACCCCCAGTTGACCACATTTACTCACCTGCTGTCCACCCATTGTATCACCTATTGTACTACCAGCGTACCACCTAGTTGTACTCACCTACTGTACCACCGTTTTACTCACCATGTACTCACCTAGCTTACCACCTAGCTGTACTTTCCTAGTTTTATCACCAGTTGTACTCACCTAGCTGTACTCACCTAGTTGTACTCACCAAACTGTAAATCACCCAGTTGTCTCACCACTGTACTACCTACTGTACTACCTCTGTACTCACCTAGCTGTACCACCTAGTTGTACCCCCTAGCTGTACTACCTAGTTGTACTCACCAGCTGTACCACTAGCTGTACTCACCTAGCTGTACTCACCTAGCTGTACTCACCTAGCTGTACTCACCTAGCTGTACTCACCTAGCTGTACTCACCTAGCTGTACTCACCTAGCTGTACTCACCTAGCTGTACTCACCTAGCTGTACTCACCTAGCTGTACTCACCTAGCTGTACTCACCTAGTTGTACTCACCTAGTTGTACTCACCTAGCTGTACTCACCTAGCTGTACTCACCTAGTTGTACTCACCTAGCTGTACTCACCTAGTTGTACTCACCTAGTTGTACTCACCTAGCTGTACTCACCTAGCTGTACTCACCTAGTTGTACTCACCTAGCTGTACTCACCTAGCTGTACTCACCTAGCTGTACTCACCTACTGTACTCACCTAGCGTACTCACTAGCTGTACTCACCTAGCTGTACTCACCTAGCTGTACTCACCTAGCTGTACTCACCTAGCTGTACTCACCTAGCTGTACTCACCTAGCTGTACTCACCTAGTTGTACTCACCTAGTTGTACTCACCTAGCTGTACTCACCTAGTTGTGGTTGTGTTAACGTTGGTAGAATTACCGACAATATGTTAGGTAAACGGACACAAATACAACTAATGTGACATTTTGTTTATTATGGCAACGTTTCGCCACAATAAAATGTCACATTAGTTGCACTTGTGTCCTTTTTACCTAGTTGTGGTTGCAGGGGTCGAGTCACAGCTCCTGATCCAGCCTCTTTACTGGTCGCTACTAAGTCACTCTCCCTGCTCTATGAGCTTTACCACACCATGTATGGATCATGTCTCCACTACATTACTTTCCAGACTATTCCACTTGAAGATAGTTCCTGACTATGGAACTGAACTTCTCCAGGCCGAGGGACTGACAACCTTAAATTCTACGACTTCAAGGGTGATGGACTGATTACATCGTCTTCACATCTCTACTGTTCCTGCCTACTTTCTGTATTCGACTGAAGAAGCCTACTGTGTAGGCGAAACGTTTCGGAATAAAGTTGTCTATCTGTTGCATATATGTCTTACCTAACAACACTATTCCACTTCCTGACAACTCTATGACTGAGGAAATGTTTCTTAACATCAGAGTCTTCAGCTTCCCTTGTTTCTGTGTCCCATCTCTGGAACATCCTGTCTCTGTCCACCTTGTCGATACCTGTGTTTGTGTGTGAGAGTGTGTACTCTCCGAGATGTTTGGTGGGTTGAATCTCAGCTCTGGGTCCCTCCTCGTTGTCTTCATCATTTCATTTATTTACCACCATGAGACTGAAAAAGTATTTCCTAACATCCATTTCTCATTTGTGTCTACTTTTCATGTATGATCTTTCATCTCTGTGTCTCTCATTTCCAAAAGTCTGTCTCTATCTGCTGTGGCAATACCTCCGAATATCTTTTATGTCGTAATCATGTCTTCCCTAATTCTTCTTTCTTCTAAAGTCTTCAGATTCTGTTCCTTTAGTCTCTCTTCATAAGTTAAGTCTCAGCTCTCGGACTTGTCTTTATCGTACTTATGCACACATAAGTACGATAAAGCACGTCAGTTACTGGGAATGGTTGAAGTTCCTTGATTTGTATTCCTTGGAACGCAGGCGAGGAAGATACATGATAAAATACACTAGGAAAATCCTAGAGGAATTAGTACCAAACTTGCACACGAAAATCACTCAGTACGAATGCAAAGGACTCGGTAGGAGATGCAATATTTCCCCAATGAAAAGCAGGGGCGCCACGAGTACACAATAAGTGTCAGGGGCCCAAGATTCTTCAACTGCCTCCCAGCATACATAAAGGGGATTACCAATAGACCCCTGACTGTCTTCAAGAAGGCGATGGACAGGCACCTAAAGTCAGTACCTGATCAACCAGTTTGTGAATCGTACGTCGGTTTACGTGCGGTCAACAGTAATAGCCTGGTAGATCAGACCCTGATCCACCTCTATGCCTGGTCACAGACCGAGCAGCGGGGGCGTTGATCCCCGAAACCGTCTCCAGGTATACTCCGGGTATGCATTATCAGGTGAGGGTTCCATGCTGGTGCTGCATACTCTATGACAATCCTGACATTATGGTGTATATTGAGTCCCAAAAGACTGTTTACTGACGTTTCTGAAGGCAGTTGTTAGATTAACTCTCCTTGCATATGATACAGATGCAAAGAGTACGTAACCTTTATTCGGCGCATGGACACACCCTCATTTACAGGCTATCTCCCCCAACCAGCGAACCAGGTTGCTAAGAGTTGATGATGGGGCCCCATCGTTCAACTAGTGACCAGGTTCTAGCCAATAAGAAGGTGGGATTGACAATCGCAGAGGTTATGTGGATACCGCTCTCACCTGTCTGCCCTTGTCATTCCCACTCTAGAGCTGGTTGAAGCACGGTGTGCTATCTTGTGGCTTCTATTTCTGCCTTGCTTACCGTGGAGTGCACTATATTTATCACTGTACATAGTGTACATATTGCTGTTATAATTGGTGAAGGATAATATAAGTCTAAACTTTTTTACTGTGTTTATTTGCTCCCATTACACCTGGGATAACAGGCCATTTGAAATCCTAGGTTGTAATATGGGTAGCCTGTCCGAGAGCTGAACTTAGAGAAACGGTTGAGCTTAGGGTGAAGCTTGTAGCAGGAACATTGTGTAGCTTGCTGTTTCGCTTCGCTTTAAAAATTTTGCGTGTCAGTTGCTTATGATCAGCCTTGCTATTGTGTGATCGTTCAACAGCTCGCTACTAGCTTGTTCAGTGTGCTCGCTTCGCTACGGTCAATCTTGTGTGCAGTCGGCTTTGCTTGTATGCGTATTCTGCAATCGTACTGTGCATAGCTAAGCGTGTTCTGCAAATTAACGTGTTACGTTGGGGTATTTCGTACTGTGCATAGCGAATAACTTATGCCACCTAGACGAGTCAGACGCCTGGTGTCGGCATATACTTTGCATAACCTACCTAAATTGTCTCTACAGCGTTGTTGGCAAATTGCTCGTTCCATTGGCATTCCCTATAAACGCACTCTTACAGCTGCGCAACTGCGTTCACTTATTGCTGACATACTTATTGAAGAAGAGATGGCACATCAACTCCTCCCTCTACGGGAGCTAGGGCAAAAACTACTATGTTCTCGCAGGAGGAAGATGATATACCTACGGAGCAAAATGGTCAGTATAGTGCAGCTGGGTTGTCTCAGGGTGAATCAGCGTCGTTGGCACTTGAGCTGGCAAAAATCAATCTTGAGCAAACTAGGGAACAGAGAGCATTCGCAAGGGAAGAATTTGATAGGGAAAGAGAAAGGAGGCAGTTTTTCGCATTCTGTAAACGATTTCAGTTTACAAAAAGCAGTACAGCTTGTTCCCCCCGCTTCAATGAGGCCGAACCAGAGCAATTTTTCGAAAGCTTCGAAAATCAGGCTCGAGCCTTGAGGTGGCCGGAACAGCACTGGGCAGCGTTGGTTCATACAGCATTATTGGGTAAGGCACAGGAATTTACGTCGGTATTAACTGACGCTGAATTCTCTGATTATCAAGTAGTGAAGACCACAGTGTTGGGAGCATATACATGTATCCCAGCTAAATATCGTAAGACCTTCAAATTGAACAGGCGGCAGCTTGGTCAATCCCTGGTGGACTTTGTGAGACAGCAAACCAAAGCTTTTACCAGCTGGTATAAAGCGAGTGGTGTCTCTAACTTTGAGGAGCTGGTGCAGCTTATTCTGATTGATAACCTGCTGGAGTCTGTGGACCAGAGGTTCGTGTCTTTCTGCAGGATCGTGACTTAACCACTGCATTGGAGGCGGCCAGGTTGGCTGATACCTTCGAAACGAACCGCTCCTTGTCCGAGCGGTCCTGTCTCTCTTTTCAACAGTCTGGCGTGAGCAGAGATCGACAACATTGGAGAATGAAGTGCCAGCAGGAGGGAGAGCGTCTACGTCATCCAAATAAGTCACCTGGTGAGCCACGCTTCTCAACATATGGTCCCCTGCGGAGAGGCAAACACTTTATGGAGCATCTCGACAACAATATCCAGAGAGGCACCAGCCAGAACGACACCACTTGCAACGTCATCAGGGAGTAAAGGGCAAGCCTGTCGTCTGCTTCAGATGCAATAAAGTAGGTCACATCAGTTCCAACTGCCCTCAAAAACCTCAACCCATCGGAAAATCTCTAATATCCCTAGTAAACATGTCCCCTAGAGAAGTAGAAAAAGGTATGGCCCCTTATTATTGCGAAAGTCTTATTTTCCCTTCAGGAAAACTCAGAACCAACTAAAGTAAATACCTTTAGAGATACTGGAGCATATTGCTCACTTGTCAGAGAAGGAATATTACCCCTTTCAGAGAATACTTCCTTGAATTCCTCAGTTTTATGGAAGCTTACGGAGGAGCTATATATTCAGTTCCTTTGCATAAAATTTATGTACAGTGCAAATATTACACTGGGTACTTGACTGTAGGTATCTCAAAAGGATTTCCATGAAAAATGCATGTTATTACTGGGTAATAACATTACTACTGTTACTTCGTGTCCTGAACCTATAATGATTAATGCTTCTCCAGTGTTGGCCATAACTCGGGCAACATCCCAAGGGTTTGTCTGGGAGAATGTTGACCTATCCTTGGACGACTCCGATCTCGGAATAGCCACGTTGTTTTATGAGACACACCGGCCGGAGTCTCGTAAATCAAGTGAACAGACCCCGATCAAGCCTTCCTATTCCCAGTTGCAGGTTTCCCCGATGTCTCTGTTTCCATGCCCGAGGGACTGTCCTTCCGGGAGGAACAACGAAAGGACCCTTCTTTAAAATTCGCTTTTGAGGCAGCCATGGGTAAATCCTCTTTGGGTCATCCAGTCAAGTATGAAGTTAAAAATGATTATTTGGTATGCACTGAGACTGGTAAGGAGATAGAGGGCCGGCAATTATACGACAGGTTAGTGGTTCCAACCAAGTATAGACCTCAGATATTAAATATAGCTCATAATACGTCATTAGGTCACTTAGGAATTACAAAAACCTTGTATAGAATCACAAAAGAATTTTATTGGCCAAAATTAAAGAAAGATGTGAAGAATCATATTAGGTGTTGCCGAGAATGTCAGCAAGTTGGGAAACCTGGACATTCCATTAAACCTGCACCTCTCCAACCCATACCTGCTGATGGAGAACCTTTTGCAGATTTAATTATAGATTGTGTAGGTCCACTACCTAAGTCAAGAGTCTAGTTTAATATTTTATTTAGGTTAGGATGTATTTGTGGTAACCCCCCTTTCAAGCTCTTTTTTTTTATCCCCTGATGTGGGGTTTTTTTTTAGTGAGGGGATACGGGCTACCGTCCGCTTGTATCTTGGACCTATGTTGGCCTATCTGACTGCTGTCTCACTCTGAGTTTAGGGTTTGGCTTTTGGTCACTAGGAAAGCTGAGCTCTATCTAAGAGTGGGATGGTGGAGAGGATAGGCGGTCCCATTATTTTGTGCCATGGCGGCACGGTTACCACTGGGAGGTGGCAGCCTAATCCTGAGCCTTCTCGGGGGTGGGGGTGTGGCATGCAAAGAGTACGTAACCTTTATTCGGCGCATGGACACACCTCATTTACAGGCTATCTCCCCCAACCAGCGAACCAGGTTGCTAAGAGTTTGATGATGGGGCCCCATCGTTCAACTAGTGACCAGGTTCTAGCCAATAAGAAGGTGGGATTGACAATCGCAGAGGTTATGTGGATACCGCTCTCACTGTCTGCCCTTGTCATTCCCACTCTAGAGCTGGTTGAAGCACGGTGTGCTATATTGTGGCTTCTATTTCTGCCTTGCTTACCGTGGAGTGCACTATATTTATCACTGTACATAGTGTACATATTGCTGTTATAATTGGTGAAGGATAATATAAGTCTAAACTTTTTCTACTGTGTTTATTTGCTCCCATTACACCTGGGATAACAGGCCATTTGAAATCCTAGGTTGTAATACAGATGTTATTCGATGTATGTGCAGCTCTGGTGATATGTTGGGTGTGATGTTCACTCCACGATCCTTCTCTTGAGTGATATCAGTTGTTTCTCGCCTCTCAAGCTGTATTCCGTCTCTGGTCGCCTCTCTCTCCAGCACCATTGTTTATGACCTGCACTTGCTGGGGTTAAACTCCAGCAACCACTTGTTTGACCATTCTGGCAGTTTGTCCAGGTCTACCTGTAACCTCTCTCTATCCTCGGGTCTACCTGTAACCTCTCTCTATCTCCAAGTCTACCTGTAACCTCTCTCTATCCTCAGGTCTACCTGTAACCTCTCTCTATCTCAGGTCTACCTGTAACCTCTCTCTATCCTCAGGTCTACCTGTAACCTCTCTCTGTCCCCAAGTCTACCTGTAACCTCTCTCTATCCTCAGGTCTACCTGTAACCTCTCTCTATCCTCAGGTCTACCTGTAACCTCTCTCTATCCTCAGGTCTACCTGTAACCTCTCTCTATCCCCAAGTCTACCTGTAACCTCTCTCTGTCCTCAGGTCTACGTGTAACCTCTCTCTATCCTCAGGTCTACCTGTAACCTCTCTCTATCCTCAGGTCTACCTGTAACCTCTCTCTATCCCTAGGTCTACCTGTAACCTCTCTCTATCCTCAGGTCTACCTGTAACCTCTCTCTATCCTCAGGTCTACCTGTAACCTCTCTATCCTCAGGTCTACCTGTAACCTCTCTCTATCCCCAAGTCTACCTGTAACCTCTCTCTATCCTCAGGTCTACCTGTAACCTCTCTCTATCCTCAGGTCTACCTGTAACCTCTCTCTGTCCCCAGGTCTACCTGTAACCTCTCTCTATCCTCAGGTCTACCTGTAACCTCTCTCTATCCTCAGGGCTACCTGTAACCTCTCTCTATCCTCAGGGCTACCTGTAACCTCTCTCTATCCTCAGGTCTACCTGTAACCTCTCTCTATCCTCAGGGCTACTTGTAACCTCTCTCTATCCTCAGGTCTACCTGTAACCTCTCTCTATCCTCAGGTCTACCTGTAACCTCTCTCTATCCTCAGGGCTACCTGTAACCTCTCTCTATCCTCAGGTCTACCTGTGACCTCTCTCTATCCTCAGGTCTACCTGTAACCTCTCTCTATCCCCAGGTCTACCTGGAACCTCTCTCTATCCTCAGGTCTACGTGTAACCTCTCTCTATCCTCAGGTCTACCTGTAACCTCTCTATCCTCAGGTCTACCTGTAACCTCTCTCTATCCTGCAGGGCTACCTGTAACCTCTCTCTATCCTCAGGGCTACCTGTAACCTCTCTCTATCCTCAGGGCTACGTGTAACCTCTCTCTATCCTCAGGTCTACCTGTAACCTCTCTCTATCCTCAGGTCTACCTGTAACCTCTCTCTATCCTCAGGGCTACCTGTAACCTCTCTCTATCCTCAGGTCTACCTGTAACCTAACTATCCTCAGGTCTACCTGTAACCTCTCTCTATCCTCAGGTCTACCTGTAACCTCTCTCTATCCTCAGGTCTACCTGTAACCTCTCTCTATCCTCAGGGCTACCTGTAACCTCTCTCTATCCTCAGGGCTACTTGTACCTCTCTCTATCCTCAGGTCTACCGAACCCTTCTATCCTCAGGTCCTAACCTCTCCTTCCCAGGGCTACCTGTAACCTCTCTCATCCTCAGGGCTACCCGTAAACCCAACTATCCCAGTTACCTGTAACCTCTCTCTATCCTCAGGTCTACCCGCAACCCCTCTCATCCCAGGGCTACCCGTAACCCCTCTCTATCCTCAAATCCTTTATCTCTCTCTTCCCGGTCACCGTAACCCTCTCTATCCCAGGTCTACCTGTAACCTAAATCTATCCTCAGGGCTACCTGTAACCTTTTCTATCCCCAAGTCTACCCGTAACCTCTCTCTATCCCGGGCACCCGTAACCTCTCTATCCTCAGGGCTACCGTAACCTTCTTATCCCAGGTCTACCTTAAACCCCTCTTATCCTCAGGGCTACCTGAACCTCTCCTATCCTC
>NW_026467140.1:0-7500 GCF_026875155.1 Cherax quadricarinatus
GTCAAAAAATGAATAAAATTCAAGAACCGCACATATGTTGTTTTCTTTCAAGAGTGAGGACTAACCATTCACTAAAGGGCTGAGGGACTGATTACCCAAACTCCTTTTGTTCATCTTCTCCTTTGTATGACGATGAACCATTTGTTTGGCGAAACGATTCTTCATTAAAAAAACCCAAGTGTTTTGCACATGTGTCTAATTATGATGCTAGGAAGGTGAAAACCCTCTCAAAGCGATTTTTGGGAAAAAGATGACACCCTTTTTAGAGCGATTTTAGGATGAACACCCTCTCTAAGCGAGCCCTGGAAGCTGAGACCCTTTCAAAAAGGGGTTGGGAAGATAGACCTTTCTAGAGGGAGAGTAAGGAATGCCCCCATCTCTTGAAAAAAGTGAGGGGTGTTGGGCCCCTCTCCGGGAGAAAGTAAGGGGTATGACCCCTTTCCAGAGAAAGGTAAGGGGTATGACACCTTCCAGATAAGGTAAGGGGGGGGGACCCCCCCAGAAAAGGGGTAAGTGGGGGACACCCCCCCAAGTAAGGTTTTCGAACTTTCCTCCCGCAAATCTTCCGGTTCCAATAAATAAAATTTTGGGGAAAAAACCTTTCCTGTAAAAAAAAGTTAATAATGGTTTTTCATTGAAGTGGAGTTTTTCCTTTTAACCAGGGAATTACCCGTAACCACACTTATTTCCCAGAGATTTATCCAGAGGAAAAAAAGGGGGGGGGATTTAAATGGCCGGATTATATATTTATCCCAACTGAGATCTGCAAAGGACCCAAATTTTTATGCAGTGAACATGTGACCTACAAGTAATATTTTTCTTTGTTTATCTGATGAGCCCCTAAAAATTTTACTTTTTGTTTATTCAAAGTCCTACTGGACCAACTACGCGGGTTTTCCACCAAGTCAAATTTTCTCGGTACATATAATTTATAGTTCTGTCTGGGTGAAATTTTATAGTTCTGACCTTTGTCATAATTTTTATTTCTTTTTGTTCGATTTTTCGCGATGAGATGTTATTTGTAAGAGAACTGAATTTTCCCAATTTTAAATATATTTACGACACTTGTTCTCTCACGATAATGTTCTCTGGCATGATTTCACACACAAGAATGTCTGGCTTTCCAAAACCTTACGTACCTTCTCAGACTTTAAAACTTGCTAGGTGCCCAGAAACCCTTCGCACCCCTTGCATGGTTTTTGTCCCTTTGTGGATCAAACCAGACCGAAAACGCTATGAACCGTTTTCCCGTCACCAAGCCCTTTCTGGGGGTCACATTCCCCTTGTAGGCCCCTAACAATTTGGGTTAGCGGCTCCTGAAATTTATGTTTTATCGGACCTTTCAGTTAAGGGTTTAAATGTTCCTTTGGGGGGAGGGGAAAACCCGCTAAGGGTTTCATGCAGTTTTTTGAGGTCAACACAGAAAAATTCTAGGGGGGCATGTTGTATCTATCTTAACCGTGTTTCCAAAGTCCATCTGTTTCCCCACGATAACCCCTCGCTTCCCCTTTTGGAGATGGGTTGGGGGAGGGAAGGACTGGGGGGGAGGGTGGCTGCGGGCGAGATGAACTGGGGGTGAGGGGGATTGACTGGGGGTGAGAGTGATGGACTGGGGGTGAGGGGATGGAGTGAGGTGAAGGGGGGGACTGGCGGGAGAGTGATGGACGTGGGGGTGATGGCTGGTGGTAAAGTGATGGACGGGGGTGAGGGGGGAGGGGGTGATGGTGAAAAAGGGTGGGCTGGGGGGTGAAGTGATGGACATGGGGAGGGAGGACCCCGGGGTGAGGGGGTGGGCTGTCGAGAGGGGGATGGACGGGGTGAGGGTGGACTGGGGATGAGGGTGATGGACACCGTAAATGAAGGGTTGGTGGCGAGGGGGATAGACTGGGGGGTGAGGTGATGAGACTGGTGGTGAGGGTATGGGCTGGTGGGGAGAGTGATGGTTTTTTTGGTGAAGTGGGACTGGTGGTGAGGGGGGAGACTGGTTGAGGTGACGGTGTTGGGGACGGTTTAGTGGTAGGGTATAGACTGGGGAGAGTGAGGATTGTGGGAGGGGGAGGACTGGTGGGGAGGGGAATGGGCGGGGGTGTGGGGGATGGGTTGGGGTGAGGGGATGGACTGGTGGGGGAGAGTAATGACGGGGTGAGGGTGATGGCTGGGGGTGGGTGGGGCTGGGGGGGAGGGGGTGGACTGGGGTGTGGGGACGGATTAGTGGGGGAGGGGGGGGTGGACGGTGAGAGTGATGGATTGGGGGGTGAGGGTGATGGGCTGGTGGGGAGGGGAATGGGGAGGTGATTGGGGGTGGTTGGGGGTGAGGGGGGACTGGTGGGAGAGTAAGTACTGGTGGTGAGGGGGATGGGCTGGTGTGTGGGGGGGGGACGGTGGGGGGGGTAGGACTGGGGGTAGGTGGGGGACTGTGGGGAGGATGAAAGGGCTATGTTTTTTCCCGAAGCCATCTGTGTCCCCTCAAATAGCTCCCTTCCCCACTTCCCTTGCTGGTGATGGTGTTGTGGGAGGGGGGAAAAAGGGCCGGTGGGGGAAAGTGATGGACTATTATTGAGGGGGATGGACATTTTTTGAGGTGAGGACTGGTGGTAGGGGGAAGGAAAGGGGGGAAGGGGGAAGGACTGGTGGGGGTGAGCACTGGCGGTTTGGGAAAAGGACTGGTGGGGAGGGTGATGGATGGGGGGGGGGGGTGAAGGGCTGATGGTGAAGGTGGCGACGGGGCGCTTAGGACTGGGGGTGAGGGTGAAGGACTGTGGTGAGGGTGATGGACTGGGGTGAGGGGGATGGACTGGGGGAGGTAAGGGGCTGGGTGGGGTGGGGGACTGGTGGGGGGTTTATGGGCAAAGAGGGGGAAAGGCTGTGTTTTCCCAAATCCATCTGTTCACCTCAGATGAACTTTCCTTCCACACTTCCTTTCCCGGTGATGGTCAGGTTTTGAGGGGATGGGCCTTGCTGAGGGTGATGGGCGGTGGGAGGGTGATGGACTAGTGGGGAGGGGGATGGACGGTGGGGAGGGGGAGGACTGGGGGGGAGGGTGATGGACGGTGGTGAGGGGGATGGACTGGGGGTGAGGGGATGGGTGGTGGGGAGGGTGATGGACTGGTGGTGAGGGTGATGTTTTGGTGGGGGTGTGTGTGTGTGTTTTGGTGTTGTGTGGTGTTGTTTCCTTTCCCCATTTTAGTCTCCAAATTTCCTCTGCGGGCCCTCAAAGAACTCCCTTAAACATCCCCCTTTTTGGGGGATGGACGGTGGGTGGGGGGATGGCTGTGGTGAGGGTGATGGTCTGGTGGGGAGGTGATGGCTGGAGGAGGGGGACGGCTGGTGGTAGGGGGATGGGCTGGGGGTGAGGGTGTGGCTGGGGTAGGGTGATGGTCTGGGGTGAGGTGATGGTCTGGTGTGAGGGTGATGGTCTGGGGTGAGGGTGATGGTTTTGGTGTGAGGGTGATGGACTGGGGTGAGGGGGGGTCTGGTGGTGAGGGTGATGGTCTGGTGGGGAGGTGATGGGCGGGGGTGAGGGGAGGTTGGGGTGAGGGGGATGGGGTGGGGGGTTAGGGGATGGCTGGGGTGAGGGTGATGGTCTGGGGGTGAGGTGATGTCTGGTGTGAGGGTATGGCGGGGTAGGGGGATGGTCTGGGGGTGAGGGTATGGCTGGTGGTGAGGGGGAGGTCTGGTGGTGAGGGTGATGGCGGTGGTGGGGTGATGGTCTGGGTGAGGGTGAGCTGGTGGGGGGTGAGGCTTGGGGTGAGGGTGATGTCTGGGGGTGAGGGTGAGGTCTGGGGTGAGGGGGAGGTCTGGTGGGAGGTGAAGGCTGGTTGGGGGGGGGTCTGGGGGGAGGGTGATGGGCGGTGGTGAGGGGATGGTCTGGTGGGGAGGGTGAGGTCCGGGGGGAGGGTGATGGTCGGGGTGAGGGGGATGGGCTGGGTGAGGGTGAAGGGCGGGTTTTAGGGTGTGGTCTGGTGGGGAGGGGAGGGGCTGGTGTGAGGGTGAGGGCTGGTGTGAGGGTGAGGAATGGGGTGAGCGTGATGGGCGGTGGTGAGGGGATGGTCTGGTGGGGAGGGTGATGGCTGGTGGTGAGGGTATGGTCTGGGGGTGAGGGTGATGGACGGTGGGAGGGTATAGAATGGGTGACGTGATGGCGGTGGTGGGGATGGAATGGTGTGAGCGTGATGGGGTGGGGAGGGGGGATGGGAAAGGTGGTGAGGGGGTGGTTGGGTGAGGTGATGGCTGGTGGGGAGGGGAAAGGACTGGTGGGGAGGGTGATAGAATTGTGGGAGCCCGTGATGGACTGGTGGGGAGGGTGATGGGGTGGGGGAGGGTGATGGCTGGGGAGGTGATGGTCTGGGGTGAGGGGGATGGACTTTGGTGAGGGGGATAAATGGTGGAGCGTGATGGTCTGGGGGGTGAGGGTGATGGCTGGTGGGAGGGGGATGGTCTGGGGGTGAGGGGGATGGCTGGTGGGGGGGATGGGCTGGGGGTGAAAAGGGGGATAAAGGGTGAGCTGATGGACGGTGTGAGGGTGATGGTCGTTGGTAGGGTGATGGACTGGTGGGGAGGGTGATGGGCGGTGTGAGGGTGACGGACTGGTGGGAGGGGGATAGAATGGTGGGGAGCGTATGGACGGTGGTGAGGTTATGTCGGGGAGGGGGTGGCTGGTGGGGAGGGGGATGGTCTGGGGGGAGGGGGACGGCTATGGTGTGGGTGGACTGGTGGGGATGGGGAGGACTGGGGTGAGGGGGTGGTCTGGGGGTGAGGGGAGGGCTAGTGTGTGGGGGGCTGTGGGAGGGGATGGGCGATGGGGAAAGGACTGGGTGAGGGTGAGGACTGTTGGGAGGAGAGGACTGGTGGTGAGGGGGACGGACGGTGGGAGGGTGATGGACTGTGGGGAGGGGGATGGCTGGTGGGGAGGTGATGGACGTTTTTGGGAGGGTATGGGCGGTGGTGAGGGGGACGGACGGTGGTGAGGGTGACGGACGGTGGGGGGGGTGAGGTCGGTGGGGAGGGTGATGGCGGGGGTGAGGGTGAGGGCTGGTGGGGGGGGTGAAACTGTTTTCTAGTATCCATCGTGTCCCCCCAATGAACCCCTTCCACACTTCCCTTGCTGGGTGGACTTTTGGGGGAAAGGGGGTGGACTGGTGGTAGGGTGATGGACTGGTGGTGAGGGGGATGGACGGTGGCGAGATGGGCGGTGGGGAGGGGGATGGGCTGGGTGAGGGTGTGGACGGGGGGAGTGATGGGCTGGGGTGAGGGGGAGGGGCTAGGGGGAGTGATGGGCTGGTGGGGTGGTGATGGCTGGTGGTGATGTGATGGACGGTAGGGAGGGGGAAGACTGCTTTTCCCAAATACATCTGTATCCCCTCAGATGAACTCTTTCATACTTCCCTTGTTGGGGATGGTCTGGTGGGGAGGGTGATGGGCTGCGGTGAGGGGTGGGACGGGGGGTGAGGGATGGACTGGTGGTGAGGGTGAGGCATGGTTAGGGGGGACTATGGGGAGGGTGTGGGCTAGGGTGAGGGTGAGGGCTGGGGGGGAGGGGGATGGCGGTGGGGAGGGTATGGTCTGGTGGGTTTGGGGGATGGGCTGGTGTGAGTGTGAGGACTGGAGGGAGGGGGAAGGACCTTTCTTTCCCAAATACATCTGTTCCCCCCAATGAACCTCTTCCCCACTTCCCTTTTTTTGGGAGGTCTGGTGGGGAGGGTATGGGCGGTGTGAGGGGGATGACTGGTTGGGTGATGGACTGGTGTGAGGGGGATGGGCTATGGTTAGGGGGATGGACGGTGGTGAGGTGATGGACAGGGGGGAGGGGGAGACTGGTGGGGAGGGTGATGGTCTGGTGGGGAGGGGGATGTCTGGTGGTGGGGTATTGACTGTGGGGAGGTGATGGGCTGGTAAGGGGGGGGTGAAGACTATGCTTCCGAAGCCATCTTTTTCCCCTCAATGAACTCCCTTCCACACTTCCCTTTTTTTGGGATGGGTGGTGGTGAGGGTGATGGACTGGGGGGGAGGGTCAAGGCTATGCTTCCAAAGTCCTCTGTGTCCCCCCAGATGAAATCCCCCCACATATCCCTTCTGGGATGGACTGGTGGGGGGGTTATGGACTGTTGCTGAGGGTTATGGGCTGGGGGTGGGTGATGAACGGGGGAGGGTCAAGGACTAGCTTCCAGAACCTTCTTTCCCCCCAATGAACCCCTTCCCCCACTTTTCCCCTCGGGTTTTGGACTGGGGGTGAGGTGAGGACTGGTGGTGAGGGTGATGAACTGGTGGTAGGAGATGGGGGGTGGTGGGTTTGTGTGCTTGTTCCCCATTCCATGTCTCCAGAAGTCCATCTGCGGGGCCCCCTGAGAACCCCTTCCCCACTTTGTTTGTTGTGATGGTGTTGGGGTGAGGGTGAAGTCTGGTGGTGGGGTGATGGGCTGGTGGTGAGGGGGGATGGACTGGTGGGGATGGGATGGTCTGTAGTGAGGGGATGGACGGGGGGATGGACTAGTGGTGAGGTGATGGACGGGGGTGAGGGTATGGACTGGTGGTGAGGGGGATGGACTGGTGGGGAGGGAATGACTTTTGGTGGGGTTTGGGGGTGGTGTGTGTGGTTTTGGGTGTTGGGGTGGTGTTTGCTTTCCTAACCAGTCTCCAGAAGCCATCTGCGGGCCCTCAGATAATTTCCTTCCACACTTCACTTGTTGGGGATGGTGGTGGTGGGGGGTTGTTATGGACTGGGGTGACTGGATGGACGATGGGAGGGGGAGAAACGGTGGTGAGGGGGATGGACTGGGGTGGGGGTGTGTGGGGTTTTGTGGTGTGGTTTTGTGTGTGGGGTTTTTCTTTTCCCATTCCATTCTCCAAAGTCCATCTGCGGGGCCCCCAGATGAACTTCCTTCCTCCTTTCCCCCGGGTTTACAGGTGTTGGCCCCCCCCCAGTGACCTTGCTGGGTTTAGCTTGGGCGTTCCGGTCTACGCCGAACTGTCCAGTAGGTGGAATTTCAGGGGGGGACACACAAAATCGCGTCCTGTAATTACACCCACCAAGACCCTGGGAAAAAGACCCCCAGACGAACTGAGCTGCCACCCAACTCGGCCACCCAAACGAGGTTACTGATATAAAATCTCGGACTTCTATTTATGTTTCATATCGTTTTGTTAATTTCTTTTGTTTTTTTACTTAATTAGCTTAAAATTGTTATAATTTTTTTTATAGTTTTACAAATAAGCACATCTATGTAACTTTGGGGATACACACACCAACTACACACACACACCACACACACACACACACACACACACACACACACACATGCACACACACACAACACACCACACACACAAAAACACACAGCGCAGAGCCAGGAATGAGTACCACAGTAAAAGGGGGGGGCCCACACATAAAGAAAAGACAAGCATCGAGAAAAAAAACGACCCCGAAACTTTTTATACCACATCAGGGGAAGCAACAGTCAAAGACCAGGTACAGATTAAGACAGAAGGGGAAACTCAAAGAAA
>NW_026467141.1:0-12194 GCF_026875155.1 Cherax quadricarinatus
GTGAAGCGCTAAGCCTGTAGGGGTCAATCCAGCACTTGAAGAATGGGAGGAATCAGATTGGAACTAAGGGGGGAGCTCTAATTTCCAAGGAAAAAACCCCCTCCCCAGCATGAATGATAACTCGTTTTTTTTGGGTGCACTTGGTTAAATACTTGAATGTAATGAAAAAACACAGACTTGATTCGAGTGCGTGGGGAAAACAGACATTTTTCACCCACATAAAAAACACCTGTGAATATTCACCCCACACACACAAAACACACACCCCCCACACACACACACCAACACCCACAACACACACACACACAACACTCCTAACCGTCAAACCATCTCCCCACCCAGACCCCCCAAACCCTTCAATACTCATCTCCCCACAACACACACCCCAAAACCGCCCAAACCCGCCCCCCCCACACACAGACACTCCAACCTTCAATACTCATTCCCCACACACAGACCCCCTCCCCTGTCAATACCATTCCCCCCCAAACAACACACACACAGACACACACCACACACACACAACACACACACACACCACACACACACACACACACACACACCAACCCCTAACCTTCAATACTCGCCCCCCCACCACAAACAACACTCCAAACCCTGTCAATATCACTCCCCACACACAGACACCCCTTCCCCCTTTCAAACTCATTCCCCAAACACACACAACACCCCACACACACACACACACACACACACACACACACACACACCTAACCTGTCAATACTCATCTCCCCCAACACACAGATACCCCACCCATCCTACCTCATCTCCCCCCCATAAAAAACCTCTACTTAGCCCCCCTACCCTAACAACCTTTAAATCTCCAAAATGCCCCCTCCTTGTTCCTTTCCCCCAAAAACCCACCTCTCCCCAACACCCTTCAAGGACCTCAAAAAACCCCCTCCCCCCTCCTCCCCCCCCCCCCACAACCCCTCTTTCCCAAATCCCCACACTTCTTCCTCTCACCATAAGTCGCGTGGTTTGGGAATCACAGGGTTGGGGATGGCTGAAGAGAGAGTGTTTTACGGGTGGGTTTTAAAACTGGACGGGGGTGAAGTTCAATTTACCAAATTTCCTTTTTTTTTTACCCTGTACCGTTTGCAAAACCTTTTTAGGGGTTTTTCTTTCTGGCAAATTCAAGTATTCTTACGCTGCGCCTCAGAACCAATACCCAAATAGAAAACACTTTTAAGTTTGAAGCCTCTCAGGGGTTTGCATTTTCAAGGGTTGGAAAAGCGTTCGGATGAGGTGTTTTTCCCCCCCGTTAGGCTGCCACTGAGGGGTTTTTCAGTTTTATACAAGTGGTTTAACAGGGGGGAGTTTTTCTGTTGAGGGGCCCTTTAAGGGTTCCCAGCTTTTTGCAGTGGTTTAACAGGTTTCTGTAGTTTATATACGTGGGTTTTAAAAAGGTGGGGGGTTCACTAGGGTTCCATTGAAGGTTTTTTTCTAACTTTACACTAATATGGACTACACGTACTATAATTCCCAGGTTTAGTATCATTACATAGCTTAAAAAAACATAGACTGATTTTAATACGAAAATATTAATTAAAAACGGAAAATAAAAAAGTGGGGGGGCTCCACAGGGGGCCGCACTCTAGGATGGACCTTCCTTCCCTTGTGTTATGGCGTAAATGGTTTCGGGGTTTGGTTCCAAATGCTGCTGTCTCAAAGGGGCGCACAACGGCATCACAAAAGTCGCACGTTTTTACACGGTGCGGGAAACCCGTGGGGAGGGGGACACCAACGCCATCTGTTGAGTAGTACGAGAAGTTAATCGGAAAAACAAAATTTTTCTCAAGAATAAAGAAAACCTTACAGGAATAACAACAGCAAAAATAAAATAAAAAATTTAAAAATAAAATAAAAAAATAATATAATAATTATTTTAAAAAAGATAATTTCAAAAAGAACAGACCCTTTGGGACGCAGCCCCCTTGAAACAGACCATTGATACAGACCATTGGATGCAGACCCTTGGTATGCAGACCCTTGGGATGCAGCCATTGGTATCAGACCTTGGTATCAGACCATTGTATGCAGACCCTGGTTTTCCAGAGAGAAAGAGAGAAAGAAAAAGGGGGGAGGGGGAGGGGGGGGGGAGGGGAGGGGGGGGGGGGGGGGGGGGGGGGGGGGGGGGGGGGGGGGGGGGGAAAAGGGGGGGGGGGGTTTAGAGAGGAGGGGGGGGGGGAAAGGAGAAGGAGAAAAGAGAGAAGGGGAAAGAAAGAGAGAGAAAGAGAGAGAGAGAAAGAGTAAAAGCTGTCAATAAAGCAGGGTCCTTAACCTTTCAAACCCGTGTAAAAAAAAAAAAAAAAAGAGAGAAGAGAAAAGAGAGAAAAAAAGAGAAAGAGAGAGAGAGGAGGAGGAGAGGAAGAGAGAGAGAGAGAGAGAGAGGAGAGAGGGAAAAGGAGAGAGGGGAGGGGAGAGAGAAAGAGAGGAAGAGAGAGGGGAAAAATTGCAACCAATAAAAATTTGGGGAAAAGTAAAAATATTAAACAAAAAATTCCCAAAATTCAAAAAAAATTACTTGTTCAGAGAAGCAATAAAGTGAAATAAGAAGAAAAAAATAATAATGGAAGTTAAAGAAGGTGAACAAAAGAACAATTAAAATATAATAAGAACAATAAAGAACAGCAAGGTGAACAAGAACAGAGTGGTAATAAAAATTACTGAATGCAAATAATACCTGCTATGCTTAGGCCAGTAGGCCTACGGCCGTGTTTTATGTTCTTGAGTGATTTTTTTCCGAAGAGTTATAAACATTTAAGTTTGCTCTGGGTAGGGCCCGAGTTATGTAAAACAAGATTTATATACATTTAAGACTTCCTATATACATTTAAGAAAAAATGACAGTTATGGCTTCCTATATACATTTAATACAAAATGGCAGTTATGGCTTCCTATATACATTCCATACAAACTGGCATTTAGGGCCCTTCCTATATACATTTAATACAAAACTGGCATTTTATGGCTTCCTATATACATTTAATACAAACTGGCAGTTATGGCTTCCTATATACATTTAATACAAACTGGCAGTTATGGCTTCCTATATACATTTAATACAAACTGGCAGTTATGGCTTCCTATATACATTTAATACAAACTGGCAGTTATGGCTTCCTATATACATTCCATACAAACGGGGCAGTTTTTGGCTTCCTATATACAATTTAATACAAACTGGCAGTTTATGGCTTCCTATATACTTTTCCATACAAACGGCATTTTATGGCTTCCTATATACATTCCATACAAACTGACAGTTATGGCTTCCTATATACATTTAATACAAACTGGCAGTTATGGCTTCCTATATACATTTACGTTTGCTTTAAATATGGCTGGGTAAGTCAACAAGACAAAATTAAATTTATGCAGATACCCTCTCCAGGTATCTCCAGGTATATAAACATTTAAGTATACTTTGAGTATATCTGAGTATGTAAATAATGGGAGTTATGGCTACTTACAGGAGCCTTATCAGTTCGCATACTCTCAGCATACTCCACCATTGTATTACCATAGGTAGGTATGTGTGGTATTCCCTGCGGTTTATCACGTGTGTTGGTATTAAACCTAAAGATGGTTTATCGTTGTTACGGTGTTTTAGTTCATATTGTGTGTTTAAATGGCTTGGTTTATTCTTTTAAAGGGGCGTCTTTGGGTTTAAATTTAATATCGTTTTTGTGTTTTAGAAAGTCTAGTAGTAGTAACAGTAATAGTTGCAGTAGTAGTAATAGTAGCAATAGTTAATAATAGGAGTAGTAGTAATAGTAGTAATGGCAGTAGTAGTAGTAGTAATAGTAGTAGTAGTAATAGTAGGAACATTAATAGCAATAGTAGTAGTAACAGCAGTTGTAGAATAGTAGTAGTAGCAGAAGTAATAGTAGTAGCAGTAGTAGTAGTAACAAGAAAGTCTCCTCTGGTTCAGCAGATCAATTATTATATTTTTATGTTATTATTATTATTATTATTATTATTATTATTATTATTATTATTAATACAGAGGATCTTCTCTTGTCCAAAATAAGGACCAGATGAATGCTTCTTTAAGCTAAAAACACTTCAAGGTGAACATAACTTTCCCGCAGAAGCTTCAGTTACACCTTGAACTGGGGACCAGGAACCTAACATTCCATATCCAATTCCTTTCCTTTTTACTAATACGAACGGAGTGATCCACACAGGTGATCTAGTGGACCTGAAAACACTAGTCTAATGCTTAGCCAACCACACCACCTAAGTCGTTAGTGGTACACTATCTTAGAAACACTTTTACTTTGGGAAGATAGTGAACGCCTCTAACTGCAACTAGAAAAACAGGTTCCACTGAGATTACCAGACTCAACAATCATGCAAAACAAAATCTGTTCCTTGTATTTTGTAAATCATTTGTCGTTTGTGTGGCAAATCTGAAGTAAGTGAAAGAAGTAATTTAAATGTAGTGAGGAGATTCGATACCAGGACCTTCAGGTTACTAGTCCAACAGCACAGAACTTATAAAAAGCTGCTTAACTGTACTAAATAGTATGACAATATTTACTCCTCTGTTTCTAATGGGCATATTGCACATACCTTTCTCAAAAGTTGTCTAGTCAGATCTCATTGAGAGAGAAAAAACACTCCAGGTTTTCTAGTCAGATCTCATTGAGAGAGAAAAACTCTCCAGGTTTTCTAGTCAGATCTCATTGAGAGAGAAAAACTCTCCAGATTTTCTAGTCAGATCTCATTGAGAGAAGCTCTCCAGATTTTCTAGTCAGATCTCATTGAGAGAGAAAAAACACTCCAGGTTTTCTAGCCAGATCTCATTGAGAGAGAAAAAACACTCCAGATTTTCTAGTCAGATCTCATTGAGAGAAACTCTCCAGATTTTCTAGTCAGATCTCATTGAGAGAGAAAAAACACTCCAGGTTTTCTAGCCAGATCTCATTGAGAGAGAAAAAACACTCCAGATTTTCTAGTCAGATCTCATTGAGAGAGAAAAAACACTCCAGATTTTCTAGTCCCGATCTCATTGAGAGAAAAAAACACTCCAGATTTTCTAGTCAGATCTCATTGAGAGAGAAAAAACACTCCAGGTTTTCTAGTCAGATCTCATTGAGAGAGAAAAAACACTCCAGATTTTCTAGTCAGATCTCATTGAGAGAAACTCTCCAGATTTTCTAGTCAGATCTCATTGAGAGAGAAAAAACACTACAGATTTTCTAGTCAGATCTCATTGAGAGACAAAAACTCTCCAGATCTTACGTCTTTAGCACACACAAAAAAAGGCCTCAAAGTTCTATTATTTATATCAAATATTGCTGCAAGCTTATTTTAAAACCCGAATTTACTGTAAAATGTAAATATTCCTTTTTTTTACGGTAGATAGATTATGCCAGACAGTAAATGGCTTCGTCCAAAATGCGAGTCAGTAAATTTAATATCGAGAAACCTGCTCTCCTTCCCACATGTTAAATGAATGTGGTCAGGGTTTATGTTATTATCCCCACATGATCACAACGTTAAGACGACCACATGAACAATAATATATCAAAATGGTATACAATACCGGTATTGTATACCATTTTAACAATAATATATGCGCTCAATATTAACCCACTTAGGGAAAGAAAGACAAGATTAATTGATCTGTATATTTCGATCCCCTTCTGGGCTCCTCTTCAGCAAAAGAGGGTCCCAGAAGGGGATAAATAGTGACTCAAGCTGCACCAATCTGTTCATTCTTCGTAATTTCTCACAGGTCCTTGATAATGTGAGAAATCACGAAAGTACTTGGTAGTTAACTATTTCTTCACAGTGGTTATTTTGCATATTGTAATATCATCTGTTTACTGTAATCTTATTGCATATATATATATTATTATTATTATTATCACACTGGCCGATTCCCACCAAGGCAGGGTGGCCCGAAAAAGAAAAACTTTCACCATCATTCACTCCATCACTGTCTTGCCAGAAGGGTGCTTTACACTACAGTTTTTAAACTGCAACATTAACACCCCTCCTTCAGAGTGCAGGCACTGTACTTCCCATCTCCAGGATTCAAGTCCGGCCTGCCGGTTTCCCTGAACCCTTCATAAATGTTACTTTGCTCACACTCCAAACAGCACGTCAAGTATTAAAAACCATTTGTCTCCATTCACTCCTATCAAACACGCTCATGCATACCTGCTGGAAGTCCAAGCCCCTCGCACACAAAACCTCCTTTACCCCCTCTCTCCAACCTTTCCTAGGCCGACCCCTCCCCCGCCTTCCTTCCACTACAGACTGATACACTCTTGAAGTCATTCTGTTTCGCTCCATTCTCTCTACATGTCCGAACCACCTCAACAACCCTTCCTCAGCCCTCTGGACAACAGTTTTGGTAATCCCGCACCTCCTCCTAACTTCCAAACTACGAATTCTCTGCATTATATTCACACCACACATTGCCCTCAGACATGACATCTCCACTGCCTCCAGCCTTCTCCTCGCTGCAACATTCATCACCCATGCTTCACACCATATAAGAGCGTTGGTAAAACTATACTCTCATACATTCCCCTCTTTGCCTCCAAGGACAAAGTTCTTTGTCTCCACAGACTCCTAAGTGCACCACTCACTCTTTTTTCCTCATCAATTCTATGATTCACCTCATCTTTCATAGACCCATCCGCTGACACGTCCACTCCCAAATATCTGAATACATTTATCTCCTCCATACTCTCTCCCTCCAATCTGATATTCAATCTTTCATCACCTAATCTTTTTGTTATTCTCATAACCTTACTCTTTCCTGTATTCACCCTTTAATTTTCTTCTTTTGCACACCCTACCAAATTCATCCACCAATCTCTGCAACTTCTCTTCAGAATCTCCCAAGAGCACAGTGTCATCAGCAAAGAGCAGCTGTGACAACTCCCACTTTGTGTGTGATTCTTTATCTTTTAACTCCACGCCTCTTGTCAAGATCCTCGCATTTACTTCTCTTACAACCCCATCTATAAATATATTAAACAACCACGGTGACATCACACTCCTTGTCTAAGGCCTACTTTTACTGGGAAATAATTTCCCTCTTTCCTACATACTCTAACTTGAGCCTCACTATCCTCGTAAAACTCTTCACTGCTTTCAGTAACCTACCTCCTACACCATACACTTGCAACATCTGCCACATTGCCCCCTATCCACCCTGTCATACGCCTTTTCCAAAACCATAAATGCCACAAAGACCTCTTTAGCCTTATCTAAATACTGTTCACTTATATGTTTCACTGTAAACACCTGGTCCACACACCCCCTACCTTTCCTAAAGTCTCCTTGTTCATCTGCTATCCTATTCTCCGTCTTACTCTTAATTCTTTCAATAATAACTCTACCATACACTTTACCAGGTATACTCAGCAGACTTATCCCCCTATAATTTTTGCACTCTCTTTTATCCCCTTTGCCTTTATACAAAGGAACTATGCATGCTCTCTGCCAATCCCTAGGTACCTTACCCTCTTCCATACATTTATTAAATAATTGCACCAACAACTCCAAAACTATATCCCCACCTGCTTTTAACATTTCTATCTTTATCCCATCAATCCGGCTGCCTTACCTCCTTTCATTTTACCTACTGCCTCACGAACTTCCCCCACACTCACAACTGGCTCTTCCTCACTCCTACAAGATGTTATTCTTCCTTGCCCTATACACGAAATCACAGCTTCCCTATCTTCATCAACATTTAACAATTCCTCAAAATATTCCCTCCATCTTCCCAATACCTCTAACTCTCCATTAATAAACTCTCCTCTCCTATTTTTAACTGACAAATCCATTTGTTCTTTAGGCTTTCTTAACTTGTTAATCTCACTCCAAAACTTTTTCTTATTTTTCAACAAAATTTGTTGATAACATCTCACCCACTCTCTCATTTGCTCTCTTTTTACATTGCTTCACCACTCTCTAACCTCTCTCTTTTTCTCCATATACTCTTCCCTCCTTGCATCACTTCTACTTTGTAAAAACTTCTCATATGCTAACTTTTTCTCCCTTACTACTCTCTTTACATCATCATTCCACCAATCGCTCCTCTTCCCTCCCGCACCCACTTTCCTGTAACCACAAACTTCTGCTGAACACTCTAACACTACATTTTTAAACCTACCCCATACCTCTTCGACCCCATTGCCTATGCTCTCATTATATATATTATGCTCTCATATATATATATATATATATATATATATATATATATATATATATTCTACAGATCTTCACGATGTTCCAAAAGCATTTGATATTAATAAAGCATGTAATATGGAGAACTTGAACACAGAATCATCGTTCGTAATCAACAGGGTTGGTAGTCTCTCTCACTCAGTATTTCATCTGTAATGTCTCAGATGTTAGCCAATATGTTCCCACCTGACGTGTAAATCAGAGCTTGTAAGTAGACGCGAAAATGAGGGTGATTTTGGCAGGCAAGGATTATAGCTAGTAAAATAATGATTGTCTTACGCCCAAGAGAGAGAGAAAGAGAGAGAGAGAGTGTGGGGTTGTGTGGTTGTGTGTGTGTGTGTGTGTGTGTGTGTGTGTGTGTGTGTGTGTGTGTGTGTGTGTGTGTGTGTGTGTGTGTGTGTGTGTGTGTGTGTGTGTGTGTGTTGTTTGTACTTGCCTATTTGTACTCGCACCCATTTTGTACATCATAATCATGTCCCCTCTCCTACTCTTTAGGGCTGTTGGTTTAAATTCAAGGTCTCTCCTTGTAGTCAAACTCCCTTAACTCTCTCACTAGTCTTGTTACCAAACTTAACATATTCTCTTGTTCATGGGTTCAGTGTTGGTTTCACATACTCGAGGATGTGTGTAATATACGTCTGTCTTGTACTGTAAAAAGCCGAACTCCTTATTAAAGTTCCTGTAAATATGTCTAAGATTAACTGGGTTTTCAAATGCATCTATAAGATTTAGATTTTCCCACCGAAGCGGCTAGTTTATTGTGTACCTCATATCCATCCTGTGGACGGTAGTGGCTAGTTTGTGTACCTCATATCCATCCTATGGATGATAGTGGGTAGTTTACTGTGTACCTCATATCCATCCTATGGATGATAGTGGCTAGTTTACTGTGTACCTCATATCCATCCTATGGATGATAGTGGCTAGTTTACTGTGTACCTCATATCCATCCTATGGATGATAGTGGCTAGTTTACTGTGTACCTCATATCCATCCTATGGATGATAGTGGCTAGTTTACTGTGTACCTCATATCCATCCTATGGATGATAGTGGCTAGTTTACTGTGTACCTCATATCCATCCTATGGATGATAGTGGCTAGTTTACTGGTACCTCATATCCATCCTATGGATGATAGTGGCTAGTTTACTGTGTACCTCATATCCATCCTATGGATGATAGTGGCTAGTTTACTGTGTACCTCATATCCATCCTAAGGATGATAGTGGCTAGTTTACTATGCACCTCATATCTATCCTGTGGACGGTAGCGCAAGAGCATATAGATACACGAAAGACCTAGGAACTAAGATCCAAAAGAATTTACTGGACTAGATGTGAATTTATTTATACAGTTCACTTATCTGTTACAAGCTAAAATCAATTTGCTGATATGTGTTACAGCTGGTACTTGCAGAGTAATGTTTACTTTTCGTATCTTTCTCCTCTAATCTCACGAAGTATTTCATTACCAGTCATCAGTCTTCCTACTTTCATTACTTTACACTTTTTCAGAACTGAAATCCGGTAACCACTTAAGTAGGAGTACCTGTAGTTTAATCAAGTGGTCTTGCGCCCTCTCACTGTTCCTCTCTAGTTATTCTAATTATTTTCGCATAATTCCCTTTCTGTATCTTGTGCCATTAAAACTACTCTCTACTACCACTACTACTGCTCCCACTACCAGCCTTACCACTACCACTACTACTTTTCTCAGTAGTACCAGTTACCAGTAACCAGTTACCAGTAGATGACTCACTACCAACCGTCTGTGTGAATCACTGACTGTTATTCATGTTGCTCCTGACCTTAGCATGTTTTTGAATGCTGTTCACCCACTAGGCACTGGTGGGTCAGTCTGAGATAGGGAGCAGAGAGAGGCAGGGCGGCTGATGGTGCTTCCCATACTTTCCGTTATAATTATACTTACTAACCAGCCTACGCGAGTGTTTTTACCCCATCCACGTTATCGAACCCACTTGACACTTTCTTCCTCTCTTGGTCCCGTCCCCGTCTCCCTCGCGTATATATATTGGCTCCCTCACTCGGTCCAAGTCAAAGTCGTCGTAAGTTTCTCTCTCCTATGTGCTGACTAATTATGTACTACTATATAACATTTACCTCTAGTTTTAGATAATTTATGTATTGTAAGTCAATAACTGCACTCTGATGCCTCTCTGCCTCCTATTCCACAGATATTCTTGTATCTTCTGGAACACTTGCTATTAGTTGTTGCTTCCAAAAGCGAGGACATCAGAGTCTGGTTGAACACCGTGTCGAGTTGTCTTTCAGTCTAGGAAAATGAAGCCATCCTATCCTTGTTTTTTCCTGTTCCATTTCCTTTAGTTTGTCGCTAATGTAATGTCCATTAGCAACCTTTGATGTCTGAAACAATGTTACCTTTGATTCAGCACTGTTACATTGTTACAATATAATGTACACACCGTCACGCTACTACTCAGTGTAGTCAATACCACCTACCACCTCCTACCACCACTACCAACCACCTCTTCTTCCCAAACCACCATCACCGTCAATTCATTTTTAGCTCTGGCCGAAGATGATTCAGTAGCGAGCCGCGGTATCAGCGTTGAAGAGCCAAACACCAAAGGCTTATTACACACATTAGACCCCATCTGTCTTCTCCGTGTTGACGCCTTCCCATTGCTTACCTTAGCTAGAGTAAGTCAGAGACTATTATTCTCTCTCTCTGTCTGTCTGTCTGTCTCTCTCTCTCTCTCTCTCTCTCTCTCTCTCTCTTATTTCTGCTTGATTACCTTTGCCTCAACCATCAAGATAATAGCAAACAATCCTCTTTTGTCATGCTTAGAAAATAGTATTTCTCTGAAGTCAACATACGGGGTGGAATCAAATCTAGCCACATTTTGCTTCTAAAACACACACACACACACACACACACACACACACACACACACACACACACACACACACACACACACACACACACACAGTACCTGGGAATAGAAGGTTGAAGGTTACAGAAAGAGTATCACCTGAGAGCGAGGTAACTCATTGACTCAGAAAAAATATAAAAGGATCCAAGGGTGGACATTACACCGAACCTCTCGCCTGAAGCACAGGGTCATAGAGTTGTCATGAAGTGGAATAGTCTGGGAAGTGACGTAGTGGAAGCAGGTTCCATACATAGCTTCAAGAAGAGGTATGATAAAGCTCATGGAACGTGAAGAGTGACCTAGTAGCGGCCAGCGAAGAGGCGGGACCAGGAGCTGTGACTTGACTCCTACAACTGAGGTGAGCGCACACACACACACACACACACACACACACACACACACACACACACACACACACACAGGAGACTAGATGAGCTGGAAAGGAAGATGGAAGAGAGGTTAGCAGCAGAATGCAGAAGGTGGAAGCAACAGGCCACAGCAGCAGAAATCAAGATAGAGAGATTAGAAGAGGAGCTGAGACATCTGAAACAGCACAGAGACAAAGATATTACAGAAGTAGCATCGGCAATGGCTACATCGAACACAGACAACAGGTCCGAAGGAAGCATGGAAACTAAACTGTATGCAGAGGTCCTGTCAAACCCACATGGGGCCAAAACAAAGACAGGGAGCACTCTAGGACAGAAAGAGAGGTTGGAAGACATTGATGGAACTAGGACATGTGCAAGGACCTTACCAGATACCTGTGGGGGCCAGGAGCAGGTGAGCAGGAAGGATAAACCAAGAAGCATAGGGGCCATAACGAGGGGAAAGGGGCTGAAGGAAGGAACACTCCACGGGAAGGAACTAAAACACATCAGAGGATGCAATGGGTCAAGTGGGGGGTGGAAAAGGGAGAGTCCGTGTTTGTCTAGGGCTAACGAAGCTAAAAAGGGGAAAATTTGATGAAAGAAAAACAGGAGGAGAAAAAAGCGATTGAAGACATCATGAAAGGGGATAGGCGAGGGGGGAAAGAA
>NW_026467142.1:0-5000 GCF_026875155.1 Cherax quadricarinatus
GGTAGGTTTTCTCTGGATAGCTTTGTTGGTGGTTATTGGGCTGTAATAGCATACTGTGTGATTATTGTGCACCTTTGAGAAGAATACCTTGTTGCCATACACATTAATTCATTATAAATTTTTGTAATATATTGTACATAGGAAGATAATTTTTGTTGGTATTACTTGGCATGTTCTGTCACCTTTTTTTACACATGTACATGTATCCTTTTTTTTTTTAAACTCTTCTGTTTCTGCTTATTCTCACTATGTTAGGGCTTTTGACAGTGTATTCATAAGATTTTTATTTCAGTAGTTATATTCTAGTATTTATTGTTAGCCATCAACTCAGCCTTAGTTATGTGAAGTATGGTAGTGGTATCATTTTGTAGTGTCTTGTTGAAATAGTTCACATTCATACATAAAATTTCCACAACAATTCTAATAAGATTTTCAGTGCTTTTTACAGTTGTGAGTTTTTGTGTCTTAAGATTTTGGAGCAACAGTCTGTAAGGAAACATTGTTATCTCTTTTTTATAATAAATACCTTAGAATGCAATTAGAATCCAAGTAGCTTTGTTTGTACTCTAAGAATTCCATTAGACTTCTTGGCAGCGTTACTGATGCGGTAAAACCTCTGTTGTGATGTTTGGTGACCCCTTGCACAATAATCTTTGCATTATTTTTTTTAATAATGTATTAATAAGAAGGACACCTGGGTTAATTTGTAGAGGTGCAAAGGTGCAGAGTGACTTAGCAAAGGTTTTCTCCCATGTTTTTTTTTTTTTCTTTCATAGAATTTTGTTCTGTATTTGTATATATAATGCCGTTATTAAATTGTAATTTTCCAAATTTTTTATTTGGCTGATTTCTATGAATCTTATAAATATGTTCACTGTGATGTCTTCCTGTATGTAAATCAAAGAAATTTTCACATATGCAGATCATTTAAATTTTTTAATATAAAGGAATAAGTTGCAAGGGATGTGGGAGGATCCAAGTCATAAAGGTGTAAACCAGCCATGTCACCTTTCCTATTGCTTTGTGGTGAGGGAGTTGGAGGTGGGGCAGCAGCTCATGTGGCACTACAAGTGACCAAAACTTGATGAATAATAATTTTGTGTCAGGGAATCACTGCTCAAAATAAGGGGGGAATTTGGGTTGAGGTTGGGAGGGAAGGTAAGAAGATTCACATTAGAAATGCAGTATTAAACAGTTTAAAGTTATGATCCCATTGTGTTGGGATTTTATTAAGGCCACAAAAATAATTTTAATTGTTGACCATTTGAATGCTTTGGGTAGGGGAGGGAGAAAGGTCACTGGCCCAAAAGCTGTCACCACCTCTGCCTTACCCAAAGTATACACTGTGTTGTTAAAAGTAGTTGGTGCATCAGAAAAAATGGATTGGTGAAAAAGGGTTTTTATTCAATCCCCCCCCCCCCCTTTTTTTTTTTTTTTTTTTTTTTGTAATATGGAAAATGCGAATAAGGATGATGAAATTGATAGGTAGCAGACTCCATCAGAGGCAGTGATGTAGGAGACAGGATAAGGTACTGCATAGTATAATTCAGTGGTAAGAATATATAACCACATGGGTTATTGGGTCGGGATCCAAGGAGCTAATGACGTGTGTACCAACCTTTGATCAAACGTAAATACTGTATGTGCATATCTGGGCATCCCTTTTTTCTCATCTTTCCCAAACCCTTAAGGGAGGTGCCTTAATGCCTCCTGTAACTAAACTTGATCCCATTTATTTATCAGGGATCATTTTTATATAGGTGTTTTTCGTTCCTCCCGTCAAGAGCCCCATATGCAGAGGCGAATGTTCCCTCTTTGAACAATTGGTTGATATTTTGTCTGCTTCATGATCCTTCTACATCGGTTGTATGACCCCTTTTGGGTTTAGTGCTTAGTTTTTATTATTCTACATACCGGATGGTGACGGATATTAGTAGATGGTACATATTTGATTGCGTCGTTTACTATCTCTTTGTCTTCACTAGCTCTTGGCTTCTCTTAAAATTTCACCCTTTAATTGTTCATTTAGCATTATTTTTTCTCTTCCTGAGAAATTCTGACCCAAATTTAAGTCTTGTTTTTTCCCCCGCTGCTGTGCACAAAAGCTGAAATAAACCCACAGTTGCTTCTTACTTTTCTTTAACCACTTTCTCATTCTCATACCATTGAAGCTGAAACTGGTGGTTCTGAATTCTCTGATGGTGTTAGATTTGCAGCAGTGTTCCCGGACAAATTTTTGTGCGAGGGCACTTTAATTAGACTGCTTTGCATTTTCACAGCTGAACTGTGTAATTCTCATAGAGATTATATGTATTGCATTCAGCCTACCTCGACATTTGTGGTAAATTTGACTCGGTGCTTGCAGTTAATTCGCCTCACCCCTTAGTTTATATACAATTTTGGTTGCGCTGCATTTCTAGCAAAAACAAAGATGTTGTTTCCTCCTGGGTCCCTGGTCATGTTGATCTTCAGGGTAATGAGCTGGCAGACTGCTGCACGGTCAACAGTTTTTGACTATTTTGCTGTAATCTCAAACCACCTTGGCAACAATGTTGATCCAAGGTGATTCATAACATTCAAACGGTGTTTAGGATTTTGGTCTTATTGTCTTCACAAGAAGGGCATGTGTTACTCATGGGTAACTCTGGGAGAGGCTTCCAGTTCCACTGAGAATTGTCAGGTTCCAATTTCAATTTGCCACATTCTTTTGAACTGTCCTGTTTATTGTCGAGTACGTAGAATTTACCTCCGACGTTGTCACCGCTCTAACACTTCATCTGTCCTCCTCGCCGAAGGCTCCACCTTTGGCAGACTCCCTCTTTTACTTCTTGACAGCAACAGATTTATTACACAAACTTTGATTATGCTTCCTTTAGCACTCCTCACCGAATTTACTAACTCTACATCTGTTACACTCTCCACCCTTGATAGTTTCTGATGAAGTGCATTAAAACTAGCACACCTTATCCTGCAGTGCTGTATGACCCTTATGGGTTTAGTGCTCAGTTATGATAATTGTAGGGACAAGAAATTGTTTATTTTTTAAATATAAAAATGATAGAGCAAACAGTGTTATTTAGTTTTGCATTATTTACTAAAAGCATCTTTAAAACGATGACTTGGCAAAATTTGTTTTTGACGATGACCATCGTGGGTTTCCCTAAATTTTGTTGAAAAAAAATAATAGGATCGAGGAATCTTGATCATTTTGATGACCATTAAAGAATCAAGTTTACTGTTTCAAGAGCCACCCCTCGTTCCCCCTCCCCAGAACTTGTAGGGGGATATAGGCGTTCCTGCAAAAAAGAAAAGATGAGATATTAAATGGACAAGTTTAGCGCTCTGTTTTAAATCAAAATGGCAAAAAATTTGGGGAGGGAAAGGAATTTAACTTCGTAACCCCTGCGAAAGAGAAGACTAAAATGCGGAACAAGAGCTAGAAAACTTTCTGTATGCATTGCTAAATGTAAAAAGATTTTTTTAGGTCACCCTGCCCGGGGGGGAGACGGCAGTGCTTTTTATAAAAAAAAAAAAAAAAAGGGAAAAGGGAGGAACAGGGCTACGGGCCCTTTCCCAAACTCCCCTAAAGGGAAAGGTTCCTTGATGTTGGCGGGGGCTTTTGTTTTAGGAATTGGTCTGCTCCAGTTCCCCCAATTTAAGCCTAAAATGCCTTCCACACCCCCCCCCCGGGCGTGTATAATCCCCGGGGTTTTTAGCGTTTCCCCCTTGTTTTCCCCAAAACACCTGAGGGGTTTCCCTTGATACTGGTGAGGGGCTCTTGTCTGGGAATTGGGTGCTGTATAGCGCTTGTGGTTTTTAGCGTTTTTTTTTTTATAATGGGAAATTTGGGTCTGGGCTTCGGGCCCTAAATTAATAACCCTGAATACCTTCCCCCCCCCCCACAGGGCTGTATAGCCCCTACGGGTTTTGCTCTCCCCATGACTAGTAAGCCCCTTGGGTTTACATTTAAGATTGGGGATTTTTAACTCGGGGGGTTAGCCCCCCGGATTTTTGTGCGTCATCGGGATTTATTTATAACCACTGTGGTCTCTACCCCGCACATCCATGCCCCGCTGTACCCCCATGCCAAAATTTTCCCCCCCGGTGCTGTAAAATCCTCCGGGTTTGCGCTTCCCCCTTAATTATAAAAATTTCCATGACAAATCATCCTCTCCCTTTTGCCCCCAATACCCCTGCCCGGGCGGCGCGTATGACCCTTGTGGTTTAAGCTTTTTTATTTAATAACCTTTGGGGGCCCTTTAATTTTGTCCCCCGGATGCCCCCACCTTCGACTAACCACAGGTACCAAAATTACGCGGGTGAACGGAACGCGGGTGAAAGGAAAAATGCCCAATGTTTTCTCGCCGAGGATTGAACCACAGACAGTGGAGGCGAGGGTTTTTTACCAGACCCTCTCTCCCAAAGTATACTTTATTTCTCCTTGACTTCGTCAGCCACAGCTTTTTACACAATTTTGGATTTATTTTTCCTTTGCGCGGCCCCATAAGCTGAATACCTTCCACCCCCCCAAAAAACCCCTGCAAAAATCCGGGTTTTTGCGTCCCCCAATTAAATAGAGCTATTATAATTTTACACACTTCTAACCTTCGTGGTCTTCAGTGTATTATGCATCCTGCTGACAGCGCGTATGCCCCTTGGGGGTTTTCGTGTCTTTTTTGATGTAGGAGCTGTAGCCCTTTGTGGCTTAGTGGTCTTTTTGTTTTAATAAAATTTGACTGTGGGTTAGTAAGGCTACCAAAAAACAGGACAAGTGTTTCCTGAGCGGGTCTTGTCATAGATGACTGCTGCTGGAGCTTTTGGTATCTAACAGGGGCCTTCCCGGGCTTACACTCCATATTAAAAAAAAAAAAAAAAATTGGTTTGATAATTTTCCCCAAATACTTACCCGTAATGGGTTGGGGGTTTACCTGGAACCTGCCTCGTTGACCCGCTTTGTCAGTGCCCGAACCCCGGTCATCCAGGGGGTTCATCATTTGCTA
>NW_026467142.1:10000-11458 GCF_026875155.1 Cherax quadricarinatus
ACTGCTAGGTGAATGTCTAGGTACTGCTAGGTGAATATCTAGGTACTGCTAGGTGAATATCTAGGTACTGCTAGGTGAATCTCTAGGTACTGCTAGGTGAAATCTAGGTACTGCTAGGTGAATCTCTAGGTACTGCTAGGTGAATCTCTAGGTACTGCTAGGTGAATCTCTAGGTACTGCTAGGTGAATCTCTAGGTACTGCTAGGTGAATATTAGGTACTGCTAGGTGAATATCTAGGTACTGCTAGGTGAATATCTAGGTACTGCTAGGTGAATATCTAGGCATGCTAGGTGAATCTCTAGGTAACTGCTAGGTGAATTTCTAGGTACTGCTAGGTGAATCTCTAGGTACTGCTAGGTGAATGTCTAGGTACTGCTAGGTGAATCTCTAGGTATGCTAGGTGAATCTCTAGGTACTGCTAGGTGAATCTCTAGGTACTGCTAGGTGAATCTAGGTACTGCTAGGTGAATCTCTAGGTCTCAGTAGTAGTAACCAGTTACCAGTAACCAGTGTACCACATGATATAGGTACTGCTAGGTGAATCTCTAGGTAATGCTAGGTGAATATTAGGTACTGCTAGGTGAATATCTAGGCACTGCTAGGTGAATCTCTAGGTACTGCTAGGTGAATCTCTAGGTACTGCTAGGTGAATCTCTAGGTACTGCTAGGTGATATCTAGGTACTGCTAGGTGAATCTTAGGTACTGATAGGCGAATGTCTAGGTACTGCTAGGTGAATGTCTAGGTACTGATAGGTGAATATTAGGTACTGCTAGGTGAATGTCTAGGTACTGCTAGGTGAATATTAGGTACTGCTAGGTGAATGTCTAGGTACTGCTAGGTGAATATCTAGGTACTGCTAGGTGAATATTAGGTACTGCTAGGTGAATGTCTAGGTACTGCTAGGTGAATATCTAGGTACTGCTAGGTGAATATGTAGTCCACTGCTAGGTGAATATGTAGGTACTGCTAGGTGAATATCTAGGTACTGCTAGGTGAATATTAGGTACTGCTAGGGGAATATTATAGGTACTGCTAGGTGAATGTCTAGGTACTGCTAGGTGAATATCTAGGTACTGCTAGGTGAATATCTAGTTACGGTTGCCCCGTGGCCTGGTGGCTAAAGCTCTCGCTTCACACGGCGAAGTTCAGGTTCGATTCCGGCGAGGGAGATACATTGGGCGTGTTTCTTTACACCGGTTGTCCATGTTCCTCATCAGTAAAATAGGTACCTGGGTGTTAGTGACTGGTGTGGGTCGCATTCTGGGTGGGTTTGTGGAATGGTGTGGGTCGCATCCTGGGTGTTAGTGACTGGTGGTGGGTCCCCTCCTGGGGTTGTGGACTGGTGTGGGTGCATCAGGGTGTAGTGGCTGGTGTGGGTCGCATCCGGGTGTTAGGGACTGGTGGGTAATTTTGGGGTTAGTGGACTTTTTGGGGGCAAAATCCCGGGGTTTGTGG
>NW_026467143.1:0-12944 GCF_026875155.1 Cherax quadricarinatus
TTTTTTTTTTAGTCCTTTTTATTGGTAGCAATTATTATACCCAAATTTACTTTTTTGCAAGTACCAAAACTATCTTTTGCTGCTAGTACCAACTACTCTTTTTTTTTTACTTTATTACCTGGAGTTTCCTGGAGAGAGTTTCGGGGGTCAACCCCCCCGCGGCCCGGCCCTGTACCGGGCCTCCTGGGGACACCCCTGATCAAACCGGGGCTTTTTGCTGCTGGGCACGAAAACCAACGTCGCCACAGCCCGGCTGATCAGGAACTGCCTTTAGGTGCTTGCCCAGTGCCAGCTTGAAGACTGCCAGGGGTCTGTTGGTAATCCCCCTTTATGTGTGCTGGGAGGCAGTTGAACAGTCTCGGTCCCCTGACACTTATTGTAGGGCTCTTAACGTGCTAGTGACACCCCTGTTTTTTCATTGGGGATGTGCATCGTCTGCCAAGTTTTTTGCTTTCGTATGAGTGATTTTCGTGTGAAAGTTCGGTACTAGCCCCTCTAGATTTTCCAGGTGTATATAATCATGTATCTCCCCCCCTGCGTTCCAGGGAATACGGGTTTAGAAACCTCAAGCGCTCCCAGTAATTGGGGTGTTTTTTATCTCCGTTATGCGCGCCGTGAAAGTTCTCTGTACATTTTCTAGGTCGGCAATTTCACCTGCCTTGAAAGGTGCTGTTAGAGTGCAGCAATATTCCAGCCTAGATAGAACAAGTGACCTGAAGAGTGTCATCAGGGGCTTGGCCTCCCTAGTTTTGAAGGTTCTCATTATCCATCCTGTCATTTTTCTAGCAGATGCGATTGATACAATGTTTTGGTCCTTGAAGGTGAGATCCTCCGACATAATCACTCCAGGTCTTTGACGTTGGTGTTTCGCTCTATTTTGTGGCCAGAATTTGTTTTGTACTCTGATGAAGATTTAATTTCCTCATGTTTACCATATCTGAGTAATTGAAAAATTTTTCATCGTTTGAACTTCATATTGTTTTTCGCAGCCCACTGAAAGATTTGGTTGATGTCCGCCGGAGCCTTGCAGTGTCTGCAATGGAAGACACTGTCATGCAGATTCGGGTGTCATCTGCAAAGGAAGACACGGTGCTGTGGGTTTACATCCTGTCTATGTCGGATATGAGGATGAGGAACAAGATGGGAGCTAGTACTGTGCCTTGTGGAACAGAGCTTTTCACCCCTAGCTGCCTCGGACTTTACTCTGTTGACGACTACTCTCTGTGTTTGTTAGTGAGGAAATTATAGATCCATCGACCAACTTTTCTGTTATTCCCCTTTAGCGCGCATTTTGTGCGCTATTACGCCATGGTCAAAACTTGTCGAAGGCTTTTGCAAAGTCTGTATATATTACATCTGCATTCTTTTTGTCTTCTAGTGCATTTAGGCCTTGTCGTAGTGATCCAGTAGTTGAGACAGACAGGGGCGACCTGTTCTAAACCCATGTTGCCCTGGGTTGTGTAACTGATGGGTTTCTAGATGGGTGGTGATCTTGCTTCTTAGGACCCTTTCAAAGATTTTTATGATATGGGATGTTAGTGCTATTGGCTGTAGTTCTTTGCTGTTGCTTTACTGCCCCCTTTGTGGAGTGGGGCTATGTCTGTTGTTTTTAGTAACTGAGGGACGACCCCCGTGTCCATGCTCCCTCCCCATAGGATGGAAAAGGCTCGTGATAGGGGCTTCTTGCAGTTCTTGATGAACACAGAGTTCCATGAGTCGGGCCCCTGGGGCCAGAGTGCATGGGCATGTCATTTATCGCCTGTTCGAAGTCATTTTGGCGTCAGGATAACATCGGATAGGCTTGTGTTAATCAAATTTTGTGGCTCTCTCATAAAAAATTCATTTTGATCTTCGACTCTCAGTCTGGTTAGCGGCTTGCTAAAAACTGAGTCATATTGGGACTTGAGTAGCTCACTCTTTCCTTGCTGTCATCTGTGTAGGACCCCTCTTGTTTAAGTAGGGGGGCCCCAAAATGGACGTTGTTCTCGATTTTGATTTGGCATAGGAGAAGAAATACTTTGGGTTTTCTTTCGATTTATTTTTGGCTTTTGTTTTCCCGCGATTCCTGACTCCTAAAGGATTCTTTTAGCTTAAGTTCGATGCTTGCTATTTTTCTGACCAGTGTCTCCCTGCGATTTCTGATATATTGACCTCTTTTAGCCGCTCTGTTATTCTTTTCCGTCGCCTGTAAAGGGAGCGCCTGTCTCTTTCTATTTTACATCTACTCCTCCTTTTTCTTAGAGGAATAAGCCTTGTGCATACATCGAGTGCCACCGAGTTAATCTGTTCTAGGCATAAGTTTGGGTCTGTGTTGCTTAGTATATCTTCCCAGCTTATATCGGTTAGGACTTGGTTTACTTGGTCCCACTTTATGTTTTTGTTATTGAAGTTGAATTTGGTGAATGCTCCCTCGTGACTAGTCTCTTTTGTCGGTCTGAGGTCCCCGCATACATGTCTGAACCTCAATTATGTTGTGATCTGAGAAATATTGTTTTTGATATGGTGACATTTCTTATCAGATCATCATTGTTAGTGAAGATGAGGCTAGTGTATTCTCCAGTCTAGTAGGCTCTATTATTTGCTGGTTTAAATTGAATTTTGTGCAGAGATTTAAAAGCTCGTGTGAGTGTGAGTTTTCATCAGAGCTGCCTCCTGGTGTTATTACTGCAACAATATTATTTGCTATATTCCTCCATTTTTAGGTGCCTTAAGTTGAAATCCCCAGGAGCAAGATGTTGGGTGCAGGAGCTGGAAGATTTTCCAGACAGTGGTCAATTTTTACAGCTGTTCCTGGAAATTGCTGGGATGTTGCATCCGGAGGCCTTGTAGACTACCACAATGACTAGGTTTTGGTTCTCGACCTTTACTGCTAAAACTTCCACTACGTCATTTGAGGCATTAAGCAGTTCTGTGCAAACAAGTGGACTCTGCAATGTACAGGCCACCCCCCCTTTTGCCTGTTCACTCTGTCACATCTGTATAGGTTGTAACGTGGATCCATATTTCGTTGTCCAAGTGACCCTTTTATGTGGGTCCAGTGAAAGCCGCGAACATTTCCTTTGCCTCTGCAAGCAGTCACGGATGGGAAAAGGTATTTTGTTGTTTATTGCTGGCTTAGACCTGTATATTTTCAAAGAAGAAAGTTATCGGACTGGTGGGATTGTTGGTACTGGGGGGGGATTTTTTTTCCGGCATTAGTATCTGTATCTGTTGGTTTGGAGTGGAGGCCATCGACTGTGGTTCCACTCCAGGAATGACTGGATTTGGTGTACGATTTCTGCCATTTCCTGCCAGTTTTTTTTCCTTCCTGGCACTAAAAAACCTCTCCCTCTTGAGTGGCTGTGGCTACCCAGGTTTTCCCATGGCCTGGATGTTTTGTATCTTTTTGTCCCCTTTAGATGGTATGCCTGGCAATTTAAGTTATAGCACAGTCTTTCCTGTACTGAAGAGGTACACATTTCAGGGTGAAAAAGCTTACAGGAAGGGAGTTTGCATTTTCCTATTGCATTTTCCTATTGTTTGCATTTGTCCTATTGTGCAATAAACTGCTCAATTTATTTAATATTACAAATCAGATCTTACTCCTAAACCAATATTATTTCATAGTGACCACCTGTCCATTTAACTTTGTTTACCATTACTTAATTTTAGTCCCTCATATATTTTCTCCTTTATTTTAGCTTTATATAACTACCCTAGTTTATACATTCACAATTGTTAAAATAATCA
Source organism: Cherax quadricarinatus (assembly GCF_026875155.1). Lineage (NCBI taxonomy): Eukaryota > Metazoa > Arthropoda > Malacostraca > Decapoda > Parastacidae > Cherax > Cherax quadricarinatus. The sequence continues at coordinate 3,730 of NW_026467143.1, forward strand.
AGGTGCTATTCTCAGGTGCTAAAGTAGAATAAGTTCACAACTTTGCCATTATATTCCAAAACTACCTTAGCTCATTATTTTACATTTGTTAAATAATTCAGGTGCTATTTTTTAGCTTAAGACTATTTTACTTTGTTTTATACTTAATTCTAACTATAGATTCACTACAAATCTTATGATTACAAGCATTGATCCTGATACCAACCTCTTATTTAATGACTTAAATGATTCAAACAGTTACTGTAATTACTACACTGCAGAACAATCAAAGGCACTTCTCAGTGCCAACAACAACATAACTATCTTTAACTACAATATCAGATCTTTAAGCAAGCATTACGATGACCTCATAGCATTACTAAATTCCTTACATGCCAATATGTCCATCATTACACTAACTGAACCTGGCTAAAGCCTGATAGTACAGATGTCTATGCCATTCCTGGTTACACAGCCATACACAACTGTAGGCCAGACCAACAAGGGGGTGGCACAGCCATATACTACTCAGACCAACTAGAATGTATCACTAAATACTTGCACAAGGGATGAACATGGGGAATATATAATAGCCAAATTCAAATCCAAATTTCCTACAAAAACCTCTCACATTGATAAACATTTACAGAGTTCCACAGTCAAACATTAGCCAATTTAGTCAAAACCTAGGAAGTATGATAAACTGATGCACGCATGAACAAAGATCACTTTTCTACTCTCAGGTGACTTCATATAAATCTCCTGCAAGACCAGGACCCACACGTTTACTGAATTCACAAACACAATGAGTAACTGTATGTTGCTACCAACAGTAACAAAACCTACAAGAGTTACAGAGACTAGTGTTTCCCTACTTGACCACATCTGGACCAACACCATATCCCCTTTAAAATCAGGCATAATTACAGATAATACCACAGACCACTACCCTACTTTTCTCATAACAACTCTTGTAAATTACCCCAAGACACTACTAAAGTCACCTTCAGACTTCACAATGAGGCAGCCATTAATAACTTCACAACAGCAGTAGCAAACATTGACTGGCACACTGAGCTAGAAATCTATACAGATATTGACGAATGTATTAATAATTTTTCTAAAAAAGACCCAATACCTCTATAACAAGCACTGCCCTAAAAAAACTAAACAGATGACAGCTAAGAGACTGAACAGTCCCTGGTTAACACCCAGCATTCTCAAATCCATAAATACAAAACACCAATATGAAAAACAGTACAGAATGGGTCACATAACCAGAGACCAAACAAAACGTTACTCGTCAATCCTAACCAGCCTGATAAGAAGGGCAAAAAAATTGTATTATGAGAACAGATTATCCAACTTACGAGGTGATATAAAAAAGACCTGGAAAACCCTATCAGAAATTCTAGGAACAAAAAAGATATCACGAAATAGCGAAATAAAATTAGCAAAATCAGATGAACCCCAACTCCCAACTTGCATTTGTGGTCACAGAGGTGCCTGTGCTAACTTTCCTATGGTGTAGAAATATACCTAGTTGGATGAATCTTATTGTGGCTAGCTGGTCTAGTGGCTAGCGCGACGGGCTGGAGTTTTGAGACTCTATGACCGCGGGTTCAATCCCGGCCGGGGGTATGGTTTATTTGCAATCGTGTCATTACGATTTCTTAAGTCATGTTGACGGCAGTGAAGGGACTTGAGCTAGAGTTCGTCACGGCCACGCTAGCTGGAGATTCGTCTGTAAAAAACTTGCATTTGTGGTCACAGAGGTGCCTGTGCTAACTTTCCTATGGTGTAGAAAATACCTAGTTGGATGAATCTTATTGTGGCTAGCTGGTCTAGTGGCTAGCGCGACGGGCTGGAGTTTTGAGACTCTATGACCGCGGGTTCAATCCCGGCCGGGGGTATGGTTTATTGCAATCGTGTCATTACGATTTCTTAAGTCATGTTGACGGCAGTGAAGGGACTTGAGCTAGAGTTCGTCACGGCCACGCTAGCTGGAGATTCGTCTGTAAAAACTTGCATTTGTGGTCACAGAGGTGCCTGTGCTAACTTTCCTATGGTGTAGAAATATACCTAGTTGGATGAATCTTATTGTGGCTAGCTGGTCTAGTGGCTAGCGCGACGGGCTGGAGTTTTGAGACTCTATGACCGCGGGTTCAATCCCGGCCGGGGGTATGGTTTATTTGCAATCGTGTCATTACGATTTCTTAAGTCATGTTGACGGCAGTGAAGGGACTTGAGCTAGAGTTCGTCACGGCCACGCTAGCTGGAGATTCGTCTGTAAAAACTTGCATTTGTGGTCACAGAGGTGCCTGTGCTAACTTTCCTATGGTGTAGAAATATACCTAGTTGGATGAATCTTATTGTGGCTAGCTGGTCTAGTGGCTAGCGCGACGGGCTGGAGTTTTGAGACTCTATGACCGCGGGTTCAATCCCGGCCGGGGGTATGGTTTACCCGAACACACTGTTCCTAGCTCCGACTAACCCATACGAAGTCTCCCTTATTATCAACACGCTAAAAAACAAGGCAGGAGATTTAAATACCTTACCACCCTTTATATACAAAAAAGTGTCACAAGTGCTATCACCAATCATTGCAACACTCTTTAACAAATCCATTGAATCCTCCACCTTCCCCACAGTACTCAAAATAGCAAGGGTCACCCCGATCCACAAAGGAGGAGACCAAACAGAGTTGAATAACTATAGGCCAATATCCAACTTGCACCCTCTCTCAAAAATCTTCGAAAAATTAATTCATAAACGAATCTACTCCTACCTTATCTCCCAAAACATACTCAACCCCTGCCAATTTGGATTCAGGCCAAATAAAAATACTAATGATGCTATTATACACATGCTAGAACATATATACACTGCAATAGAGAAAAAAGAGTCCCACTGGGGATCTCATTGACTTACGTAAGCTTTTGATACAGTTAACCATGACTTGCTCCACGTAAAATTGTCACACTATGGTATAAGAGGGCACTCCCTCAACTACCTCAAGTCATACCTCAGCAACAGAAGCCAATATGTGTATGCAAATGGGGCAAACTCTTCTGCACAACCAATTACAGTTGGTGTCCCACAGGGAAGTGTCCTTGGCCCTCTTCTCTTTCTCCTATACATAAATGACCTACCAAATGCTTCGCAATTACTCAAACCCACACTATTTGCAGATGACACTACATACGTCTTCTCCCACCCAAGCCCAGTCACGCTAGAAAATACTGTAAATACAGAATTACAGAAAATATCTACCTGGATGAGGACTAACAAACTTACACTAAACATTGACAAAACCTACTTCATTCAGTTTGGTAACAGAGCTACAGATGTCCCTCTTAACATAATGATAAACGGATCACCTATCACAAAGCTAACAGAGGGAAAATTCTTAGGAATCCACCTTGATAATAGACTCAAATTTCATACACATATACAACAAAATTTCTAAGAAAATTTCCAAGACTGTAGGCATACTATCGAAGATACGGTACTATGCTCCACAGTCAGCCCTCCTGGCCCTATATCACTCTCTTATTTACCCCTATCTCACCTATGGAATTTGTGCATGGGCTCAACAACAAGTAACCATCTCAGACCACTAATTACCCAACAAAAGGCTGCAGTTAGAATGATAACAAATTCTCACTATAGGCAGCACACTCCACCAATATTCAATACACTATACCTATTCACAATACAAAACATTCATACTTATTACTGCCACCTATTACATACATAGAACACTTAACTCTGATATTAACCCTCCCCTCAAACATCTCCTTGCCAACCTCAACAGAACACATGACCGTAACACAAGGCACAGATCACTCTTTGATGTTCCTCGTGTCCATCTCACACTATGCAAAAACTCAATGCACATAAAAGGCCCTAAAATCTGGAACTCATTACCTGTAAATATAAAAGAAACACTACCTGTTTATAAATTCAAGTCTCTTCTCAAAGATCACTTACTCACCCAAACCAAATAAATACTGAATAACTGAACCTTATAAATTGTATATCTTAAATGTTTCTCACAAATTATATCACATAAAATGTTAAACCTAAAACCCAATCTAACTTTATTATTTTTTAAATACACTACCTAACAGAATACTCCTATTCTACTGAATGTACAACAATGCATAAACCAAATGACCTGTCATTGTAATACTCACTTGTGCTTTATAGTAATCTGTTTACATTAAAGTTTTATCACCGATGTCATCATTGCTTAGTTCATCTTAAGTTAATTTTAAGCCAGCCCGTAATGCTATGCATAGTATAAGTGGCTTTGGCATACTGCTCTTTCTGTATTTTTTGTACCTCTGTATGTGTGCACAAATTTTTAAATAAATAAATAAATAAATAAATAAATAAATAAATTAAATTCGAGAAGCCATTTGCTGGACCAGGTGTCCAGTCTGTCCAGGTCTCTTTGAAGTCCTGCCTGGTCCTCATCAGATTTAATTCTCCTCATTAACTTCACATCATCTGCAAACAGGGACACTTCTGAGTCTAACCCTTCCGTCATGTCGTTCACATATACCAAAAATAGCACTGGTCCTAGGACCAGTGTGTGTGTGTGTGTGTGTGTGTGACTCAACAATCAATATTTGCACCAATAACTCACTACAGTTGTGACCGGGTGTGGAAGTGTGAATTGCTCATTACACTATAAGATAAGATAAGATTTCGTTCGGATTTTTAACCCCGGAGGGTTAGCCACCCAGGATAACCCAAGAAAGTCAGTGCGTCATCGAGGACTGTCTAACTTATTTCCATTGGGGTCCTTAATCTTGTCCCCCAGGATGCGACCCACACCAGTAGACTAACACCCAGGTACCTATTTGCTGCTAGGTGAACAGGACAATAGGTGTAAGGAAACGTGTCGAAATGTTTCCACCCGCCGGGAATCGAACCCGGGCCCTCCGTGTGTGAAGCGGGAGCTTTAGCCACCAGGCCACCGGGCCACGCACCAGGCCACCGGGCCTGATTGTAGCCATGTATAAACGTAAGTAACCATTCTTACAGGATTCATTACCTTTGTAACTTGTGAGTTCATTACCTTGTACCTAGTTCAGCCATCCAAACTTTGGGGCCCGGTCCCTGGATCCAATACGTACCTCTGTAATCTGTAAATACCTTTGTAGCTGATTCATTACCTCTGTAACTTGCCATGATTAGTGACCAGATCTACCTGGAGTTCATTACCTTTGTGACTAGTTCAGCTATCATAACTTTGGGGTCCAGTCCCTGGACCAATTATGTACCTCTGTAATCTTTTGACTACCGCCCACAGGATGGGTATGGGGTGATAAAAACATATTAAACAACTAATTTGTCATGATTGTGACAGCCCTCCCCGGATTTTCTTACCTTTGAAATTTGTGAGTTCATTATTTTTAAAATTGTGAATTTCTTTAATCTGTAACTTGTAGCATAAAAAAATTAGTCCCCCCTGGACCAATTATGTACCCTGAATCTTTGACTACCGCCCACAGGGGGTATGGGGTAAAAATAAACATATTAAACTAATTAAACTAAAAAAAATTGGAGCACACATCAATAACGGGCCCTCCCTTCCCAACAGAACTGTTTGCCATACTCCTTGCACCAAAATGCGTCCAGTATCTAAGGTACATTTTAAATTGTAACTGTTCTCTGTCATCCAAAAATGCTCTCAACCATTAAGTATAAATTGTGACATCTTGTGTCAGAACCAACATGGGTAGGGAAAATTTGGGACAGGGGATCAAGTGCACATGCTGTGGATTTCCATCTCACATTGGTCTTAAAAGGCATAAAACTGATAAATTGGAAAAGCTGTTGTAGTGAACGGCTTGTGGGGAGCAGCACAGGATAATTGCACCACCCTTGGGGCCCTTAACAACAAACATTTTGGGTGTGTGTCAGGGGGAAACACAGGTGTGTGATTCCCCTCATATCCTTTATCAGTGATGCAGTTCAGTGAGTTAAATATGTGGCCTGTATTATAACTTTTTCCTTGACAAGCAAGACTCACCTCCCTGTAGAAGCCATTTTAGATGTACTAGTCATTATATTTTGTTTTGCAGAAGTACTATGAAATTCTTGTTCAATAAAGCCTAGAGATAAGGCCTGTGTTTCTATCACAACAGCTGTATGCTTTCAAAGAGGAGGTAATTACAATCTTGGGTTGTCAGTTAGCATTTTGAAAACAAAAATACGAAAAAAATTTCAAATAAAATTTATTGATTAAGATCGGGGAATTGACACTAGTCGGGTCCATCTTCATACCATCATGCGGGAGGAGCCACATGCCCATGGTCACCCAACAAGGAACAGACTCTTGGATGTCAACCGCCCGCCCCGGCTGGGTTAAAATATCTAGGGCAGGAAAAATCACCCCACCAGTTAGCCCAAAACGAAAGTAAACTTTGCCAATGGACATTGTCACCCCTTGCGTCATTAGTACTGGAGTGTGATAAAATTTAATGAATTTAAAAACAACCACTCAGAAATGTTAAAGAAAGGAAAGTATTTTATCCACAGGGTTACCTGGAGTTCTTTTCCTTTGTAAATTGTGAGTTCTTTCCCTTTGTAAATTGTGAATCATTACCTCTGTAACTTGCTCACATCAAAACTTTGGAGTCCAGTCCCTGGCCCAAATTTTATGTACCCTGTAATCTTTTGACTACCGCCCACGGGATGGGAAGGGTGCATAATAAACATTTTAAAAACTAACACTAAACTCAGGTTTGCCCCGGGTAAAAAAAATCGTCGGACTTTCTTTGTTTTACATTTTTCCAGTGCTGCAATTTCCCACAATTTTTGCACTGCCCTCAACACCACCCTCTAGGAAAATATTTTTTTTTGGGACGTTTTCTGAGTAAACCACAGTTTTGGTATTTGTTTTTCCCCCTCTGTCATGTTTTATATTACGGGGAATCCTACCATACATTACTGGCCTCCTGCAGTCTTAAAAAGGGGGTGACACCACATTTCTTTACCATACCCTTTACAAAGGAGGGGATAAAAGTCATACTATCAAAATATTTTTTTTGGGGCCTACAGAATCACTTACACCAGAAAGGGGCAAATTTGCATTAGGGGAAAGTCTTTTTGTAGCTTTACTAACCTACGTAGATATTTTTCTGGGAATCTATTTTACAATTACTGCATTAACACTTTTTTCTCATTGCCCCAAACCGCAGTTTCAAAAAAAGTGCAACAATTTGGCCCCTTTTTCCCAGAGAAAAACAGATAATTTTAAAATTTTGGGTCTCCCATCTGTATTTCATACCATCAAGACATTTACGTTTTTTGAAAGTACGCTGGGATCCCTGGCCCAAAAACATTTACATTTTTATTTATGCTTTTATCATCAATTTTTACTGTAACACAGGTAAGGCAACTTCAGCAAAAACCATCATTATTAACATTAGCAGAATTTTTTCGTTAGCTACTGTTGTGTCAGGATTGTCAAAATTATCATTTTTATCAAATTACCCTATAGACCTTACACACCCCTTTCTAAGCAGTGTAGTGACAAAGTCTGAACAAACCCCGAGTGAAACTATAGTTATTAGTTGAAAAAATTTTAGGGGAAAACCCAAAATTTAGTATTTTCTTTTAAAAATGCCAAACCGTTGTGGATCAAAATAGGGACTGTTGCCCCACGATACAAACATAAAAAAATCAAAGGAGCGTGGAAAAAGGGGGTGTCAAGAATTACTGGGTTTTGGGTTTAAAAAAGGGGGATTAAATAGGCCCCCCCCTTTGAGTTTGGTTGGGAAAAGGTAAAATAAAAAAACCCAGGAAAAAGAGGGAAATGTTGTATCCCTTTCCTCGAAAAAGAAAATGCCCCTCATAAATGACTGGCCCAAAACTCCGGCTGAAACCTCCATTATATTAGAAAAAATTTGGGAAGTATTTGAAGGGAAATTTTGAAAAAATGATTAATTTATGAGCCAAAATATTGTAAGTTGGATTGCCCCCAAAAAAAACCCAAACACACCCCCCCCAAAAACCCTCCCCCCCCACGGGCCTGATAACCCTTTTTGGCACTGTTAATTCAGTTACATTGAGGGGGCTTTCCTACTTCCTGGACCAAATAGCTCATTGTCCCTATCCCTAACCCCCAACAGCCTGATACATTTGGCCATTCCTTAACTATTGTCTTTGAAAAAACTTTTGAAAGAATGATGCTTAACGACGTACTAAAAATCAGCACCAACTTTCCCCCACCTTATGGGTTCATGAAAAGGTAAAAAGGGGCAGAAAGTATTTTCCCCCTTTTCCTGCCACCCTCTACTAGTTTTACCCCCTTTCTTGATCTAAAATTGCATTTGTATTGGGAAAAGAACCTTTAAATACATGAACTAGCCAAAATGAAAATTGGTGGTAGCTTTCTCTGCTGGATAATAGGATACCTGTAAATAAGTACCTCTGTCCCTTTTCCAAAGGGTTCAGAAGTGATTCTAAAAAAATGTTTTAGGGACACCGCAGGGGGGTTCTTAGCCATGCTATTTAAAATTTTTGATTAATGCTCTCCTAAATGCTCTACCTGCCCCATCTAAAAATTAGTAAAGCTATGTGTGATTGATCCTACAACAGGATAAGAAGATGAATACCATTCTTAATGAATTCAAGCAAATTTTTAACGCTGGCCTATAATATCTTCCCCCTAAAACTAAATTTTAAAAACAAAGACATCCCCCCCATCTTTTGCGGGTGAAATCATTTGTAGTTAAAAAATTACGATATCTTGGTGTAATGTACCCTTTAAAAAATCCCCTATACCACAAACTAAACAAGAAATGTAAAGTAGGCTAAAAGCTCTCAAAGCTGTTGCTGGCTACAAACCCAACTATGGGCAAATGTGGAATCGTGAGAAAATTTTAATAGCCTATTTAGGTCCTTTAAATTTTTTGGGTCCCCTGTTGATATTACTAGAGAAAGTTCTCTCCGACCCCTTGAGTTTTTGCAAAAAGAAGCTTAGGATTTTCTTGGCTGTCCCCCAAACTACAAAAGTTCTTAACTGAGGAAGGGCTTGGTTTTTAGTTCAGTGATAGGATTGTTGAAATTAAATGTACTGGTATTTTAGAATGTTGAGAAAGAACCAGCACTGTCACGTGAAACTTACCCAAATGTTAAGGGGAAATACACACAGATCTAAAAGGATTGTGAAAACGTGCAACGCATTAAGTTTTTTAACCCGCTATTACAGTACA
>NW_026467145.1:0-12958 GCF_026875155.1 Cherax quadricarinatus
ATTTTTTTAATTTTTTGTCTTCTCTGTCTACAGATAAAAAAATACAAGTACCATAGTGTAAATTACCTGGGATAAACCAAAAACCCAGACAAAGTGTATACCCCTGTTTGAAGATGTGAGTAAATGTGTGACGCAGTCTTGTGGCTCTCTCTGACACAGAGAGCTAGACAGATAGACAGACAGACAGGGAGCTTGACAGACAAATAGACAGAGAAATGTTTGTGTACCAGCAAAAACAAAGCCAGGGCAATGCTCATCAAATTTCACCTCTAATCTTTTCTTATCAGCTGCACCCTCCTCCACCCTCTCAGCTCTTATCAGATGTTATCTCCTCTTATCATGTCATTGTCAGGAGTGGACTTTGTTTTCCATGCTTCAAGGCAACTTATTATTACCTATTATTATTATTATTATGTATTCTTCTCCTCCTCCTCTCCTCCTGCTCCTCCTCCTCCTCCTTCTCCTTCTCCTCCTCCTCCTCCTCCTCCTCCTTTTCCTCCTCCTCTTCCTCCTTCTTTTCCTCCTCCTCCTCCTCTTCTTCCTCCGTCCTCCTCCTCCTCCACCTCCTCTTCCTCCTCCTAATCCTCCTCCTCCTCCTGTTCCTCCTTCTCCTTCCTCCTCCTTCTCCTCCTCCTCCTGCTCCTCCTCCTGCTTTTCTTCTTCCTCCTCCTCGTCCTCCTCCTCCTCCTTCTCCTCCTCCTCCTTCTCCTCCTTCCTCCTCCTTTTTCTCCTTCTCCTCCTCCTCTTCTTCCTCTTCCTCCTCCTCCTTTTCCTCCTCCTCCTCTTCTTCCTCCTCCTCCTCCCTCCACCTCCTCTTCTTCCTCCTAATCCTCCTCCTCCTCCTTTTCCTCCTCCTCCCCCTTCTTCCTCCTCCTCCTCCTCCTCCACCTCCTCTTCCTCCTCCTAATCCTCCTCCTCCTCCTCTTCCTTCTCCTCCTCCTCCTTCTCCTCCTCCTCCTTCTCCTCCTCCTTCTCCTCCTCCTTCTCCTCCTCCTCCTCCTTCTTCTCATTATTATTATATACTTCCACATATCCAAAACATTGCTGTGACATATAAATACTTAGTATATATTCCAAGAAAATAGTAAATGACCATGGCAGGTGTAAATGTCCACCTGTCAGTGTGTTTGTGACAATGTGAGTACAATTTCAGTACATAATACTAGTGTCAGAACAAAGATTGGTTATGAAATGAGAAGAACTACTACAAATTGTAATTATCAGAACATAAAAATTATATATGAAAAATATAAAAAAAGGTATATGGGCAACACTTCTGCAAGTGGCAGGACTCCATGTTGCTGCCACTTGAGCATCCAGTGCCAACTTCTCAGCCTCATATCAAGGTAAGTACTGACCCTAATTTTTTTTATTCTAAAACATGACAAAAAATGTATTCTTTTTTATAAAAAAAAACTTTTTTTTTTCAAAATATTTGGGGCGCTGCGCAAGTGAACATATACATATGTTTGAAAAGTTTAAGGGTTAAATTGTGGGAAATGGTGTGTGTGGATGATTGTGAAGAGAGTGGATATGGATGGTGTGGCCCTACTGGGCTGAGGTGGATGGTTGTTGGTTGTCAACAGAAGTGGATGGTAGAGGTTCTGGTACTGAAGTCGATGGTTGTATTGGAGTGTGCATATATTCTGTAATGGTTCACTGGGCTGTTTTACCCTGCAGTACATTATACAACTGACAGTAAGGCATCATCAGCTGGTCTAGACCCTGTTTCAAAGCACTGCTTCTAGATTTGTCAGGGGCCTCTTCAGTGAAAAAATCTGCAACCTAACCAATAATATGGAGCTGCTCACAAAACTGCTGCAATGTTAACTGTTTTTCTTCATGTTCTTCTTCATCTTCTTCTGTTATGTCCCTCCCTTGTATCTGTGCATCGAGCTCTGCTAACATTTCCTCTGGACTCCTGTCTTCATCATCATTATCTTCTAAGAGCTAATTCACATCGTCTTCATTCATATCTTCAAAACCATCACCTGGTAATCTCCTTGTTAGCTGAACAATTTCCTGAACCTGACTCTCAAGCAAGGGGAAACCAGTAAAAGAAGGCCATAACTTTCCCCAGCCTGCATTTAATGTTGATTGAGGCACTTCATTCCATGTACTTCTAGCATAGCTGATAACATCTGCAATGTTAAATTTATTCCAGAAGCTTGGTACTCCCAAGTTGGAATCATAGTCCATTGATGCAACTAGTTTTTTTCATAATTTTTTTTTGTGTAGTTACACTTGAATGACTTAATAACTCCCCAATCCAGTGGTTGTATTAAAGATGTTGTATTTGGAGGTAAAAATACAACTTTTTCATTTGGGGTCACATTCAGCAAAGCTTGTGGATGAGTAAAGGGAATTATCAAGAATGAAGAGAGCCTTGAATGCAAGGTTCTTGCTGTGGCAGGTAAAACTTGACTTCAGGAATAAAGTGATGCTTAAACCAGTCAATAAATATTTCCTCTGCCATCTATGCTGACTGGTTTGACCTCCAAATTACTAGTAAGGTGTTTTTTATCTACACCTTTCAAAGCAAGAGGATTCTTAGAGTGGTATATAACTATGGGCTTATACTTGAAATCACCTGATGCATCATGCAAAAGGGGCAAGTGAAGCGGTCCTTTGCTGTCTTGAAGCCTGGTGCACTCTTCTCTTGCTGACTGATATAAGTTCATGTTGGCATTTTTACCAAAAAATACTTGTCTCGTTAGCATTAAACACTTGATGTGGCTCATAGCCATCCTTATAAATAATTTTCTGCAATTCAGCAGGAAAACTACTTGTTGCTGTATGATCAGCTGAAGCACTTTCACCAGAAAACTTAATATTATGTAACTTATTATGCAACTTGAAGGTGTGGAATCAGCCTGTGCTAAACACACACTCTTTTTCAGGCCTTCCTTCCTTATCACACACTGCTTTAAACAACTGTAAAGCCTTTTCCCTAATTAAGAGGAAATTAAGTCTTGCACCTTTCTTTGTCTTTTGTTCAATCCACTCAAGCAACAAGTTTTCTGTTTTATTTACTTGTTGGGACCTATGTGACATTCTTTTCATGAGATGACATCTTGGGTTATTCATTACACAAGCTTGTAAATTCACCTCGTTCTTTTTAATTGTATGAACCAATGCTTCATTAAGGCCATAGGCCCTCACTATATCCACCACAAGTGATTCACTCTTAAGCTTGTCTAATACATATCTCAATATTCATTGCAATTCCTAGTCTCGAATGCTTAAAACTTTTCTTGTCACTTTCAGAAACACTTGTATGCTTACTGGGTGCTGTGACTGCTTGGCAGATTTAACAGATGACAATAAAAATAAGAAAATATGTATGTAAATAAACACAGCTAGGTTTCCGAGTATCTTCGTCCTGCACACATATGAACCAAACTGAAGACTGGGAGCATGGTTGGGGTGGGTGTGGGTGGCAGGGGGATGGCAGTAGGCCTACCCCATTTACTCAATGGTATAACCCACCGCCGTGCGCTCAAAATTTTTTCCCCTCTGTGAATTGTGTTAAACAGAACATACGACGTGTTACATAAAAATGTGTCGCAATTCTTCAATCATGCTACATTCAAATCGTGCCAAATAAACTCATGCTGAATGATGGTCTACTGTACTGTTGATATTATTACTATGGCATTAAGACTAGAGGGACACTTGTAGTGATTTTAATGTGTACCTGCATACCAGCACAGTGTATAAGCATATTTAGGCACCAATGCACATAATAGACCATAATAGACCACATATGGACCAATATACTAGCCCCCCTTAAATCAGGGATAATGACAGATAGCACTACAGACCACTACCCTACCTTCCTCTTACAAACATTAGAACCACCACTTGAATACAACAAAGTTTCATTTAGACTCCATGCGGGGCCTCAATGGAATTTAAACAGCTGCCTGAGACTTTTGGACGGGGCCTGCAGATTCCCCAAAGGGCCAATGGTATTGATGACTGGACAGACTTTTTTTCAAAACAATTACTTAACTATACAACAAACTTTGCCCCTATAAAACAAAAACAGATCAAAAACAAACAGCTTGTTCCCAGGGGCAACCAGCACCATTCTGAAATCCATTATAAGAAACACCAATAAAAAAGAAAAGAAAGATGGGGCCAAATACACAAATATATTCTTAAACACATTCATCTTTTCTCACCAAAAAAAATAAAGAAAGACAAAAAACTATACTACTCCAACAGATTCACCACAAAAAAGGAGTTAAAAAAAGACCGGGAAAACCTCTCTCAGATTCTAGGAACCACAAACTAAAAAAAACAAGAATATTACCCTAACAAACCAAATGAAAACCACTGCACCCCACTGAAAAGCAAACAGATAAACAATTTCTTCCAACCAAGGGACAATCCGCCAATAAAATCCCGCCCAAAACCCATCCCCGGGGACACCTAGATGGAATTTCCCCAAATTCCTTCTATTTTGCCCAACTGACCCCAGGAAGTCACAGAGATTAAAAATCACTTAAAAAAAATTTCGGGGAAACTGTCTCATGCCCACCATTATTGTACAAGCCAGGGGCCCAGTTATTTCGCATGCTATTTCATTACTATTTAACAAGTCACTAAAAACTAGCACCTTCCCAAACTACTCAAAGGGCAAGGGTTACACCAATACAAAAATGGTGACCTACAGATTAAACAACTACAGCCAATATCAAATTTGCCATTGCTACCAAAAATTTTTTTGAAAACTTGTGCACAGGAGACTATATTCTTTTATAATGGCCAAAACATACTCAACCCCTGCCAATTTGGATTCGGGAAAAAATAAAAGCCCAAATAGCAAATAAAAACCAGATCTGTTTTACATAGCTTTGGGAAAAAAAGGGAAATCCACTAAGAATTTTTTTTGCCTAGAAAAGTTCGCCAGAGACCACGACACCACTCTACAAATTTGACCATTTTTTAAAATCTTCCTTACTAATAGGTACGAGTCATCATTAAAACAGACCCAACAACTAGGCCACTTGATATGGAGTTCCACAGGAAGGGTCCTTGGTCCCCCTGCTTTTCCCCTCATTAACATAAATGACTTCCAAATGTACCCCAAACACCTAACCCTTTCTTTTTGCTGACACATATTTATGCCCATCTCCCCCTAATCTGCCACCCTAAACACCATTGTAAGGGAGCTGTCAAAATTTGACTGGATGACACCAATAAACTTCGCTTAACACTGAAAAAACCTACAAATTAGGGTTTGGTAGAGAGCGGATTTTGCACAAATTAACATTAAATCGACAACACTCAAATGCCAGACATAATAGGGCAAATTCCTGGGCCTTAAAATCGACAACAACCAAATTTCAGCACCAAATCAAACAAAAACCCAAAAAAAAGTATCCAAAAGGGTTGGGATCCCTCCAAGAAAAACTAAGTGCCACAAAATGCCCTCTCACACTATACCAACCTTTTTACCCCCACACCTCCCTATTTATTTGTTTTGGGGGAAAACGCAGAAACACCCCTACACCATAATAACCCCAAAAAGCCGCAGTAAGAAAATCACTAAATCCCTCCCGGAAACACACCGCCGCTCTTCATAGATCAAACTTTACTCCCCTTCAGTACATCCACACTTTCTCTGTGCAATCTATATCTACAGGACCTTAATTCCCAAATTTTAACCTTGACCTAAAACGTTTTCTTGAAGTTGTGACAAAACCCACGGGATAACCCCAACACAAACCTCTATGACATTCCCTTTGCCCGACAAAACCCTTTTTAAAAAAATTCAATGTATTTTAAAGCCCTAAAGTCGGGAAAAAACCCTCCCAAAACTCAAAACTGCATTCACATTCACACCTTCAAACCACCATTAAAAAACACTTATCCCCCTGATACCCCCGCACTAATTACACAAACCACCTGGGGGTTCACACTTACACTCACCACCCATTTGACCATAAACAGAAAAATCAATCTTAATCTTAAAAAAAAGAATCCAACTATCATAATTTGGGCCTGTAATCCCCAATACTGAAACTATGATTGTCCCAAAAACAAAAGCTTAAAAATGCAAAAACCAAAAACAGTACAGTGGACCCACGTTAACGATTTTTTTTTTTCATTCCGAAGTATGTTCGGTGCCATACTGACCGAATTTGTTCCCATAATAATATTGTGAAGTAGATTGTCTTTTTCAACCCTCAAACAACACACAAACGACTCATAAAAACACTTACAAAATTTGGTCACATTGGGAGGGATCGTTATGGGGGGGTCCACTTTTTTAGTCATTTACCCAAAAACCCAACTTCCTCAAATTTGTAATATTTTAAAGTTAAAATTTAATCAATCGCCCGAAATGCCTAGCCAGCGGGCATTCTAGTGCCCCCCTCTGTAATTAGTATTTTACACATGTAAACCACAAATAACCAAATTCTGTAAACTCAGCATTGTAACCTTAAAAATTTAATTTAATTTTTAATTTGAAATACAGTAGGCCCCACTTACATAGGGGGTTGGGTTCCAGGCTTCGCTGGAAAGCAGATATTCCGGGAAGGCAGCACGCCTTTTTTTCCCATTTAAAAATGCATAAAATCCAGACAAAAAGTTTACACAAAATTATATTATTTAATGATGAACAGGCTTTAGAACACAAAAAGTAAAATACGTACAGCACGAAATTCTTTACCTTTTTTTAAAAGTTTTGAAATCTAATGTGGGGAGAGAGGTGAGTATACTTATTTGTAGGAAGTCGGTGCAGGTGCCCAGGGGTAGGGAGTCCAGGTTGAGCCCAGGGGTAGTAGCCCTGCTCCCGGGCCATACTTTAAAATACGATATTTAAAACATCCCGGGGAAAAAACAATACAGTAACCATTATTTACCTTAAAATATTTTAGTCTTAATAAAAAGAGAGGGGAGTATATTTTTTTGTAAAAGTCAGTTAGGTAGCCGGGAGGTGTACCCAGGCGGGGACACCTACTGGGTCCTACCTGTGGCCCATCCATATTAAAATTTAAAATCGACACCTTTTCACTGAATTAATAATTTCTAACAACTACCTTTAGATGCCATCAAAACGAAGGTGAAGTAATGAATAATTCATCCAAAAATTGTAAACAAAAACAGAGTTAGGGAGTGGCTGGCCAAACAAGATTTATACACTTTTCTCTGATGCTGAACAAAAAAACAATGTTTTTCCCTCCACCCGGGAAACCCACACTCCCCAAGTATTATTATCAAGCACACATAAAATTTGCAAAAAATGCCAGAAAAAAAGTTTACACTACCCTTTTATTTAAATTTTGCAAAAGAAAAAGGCATTAAAAACACAATAAAAGGGAAGATACACATAGAGACACTTAACTTACCTTAAAATAATTATATAATGGGTTTAGAGGGATACAGGGTGTTCAACGAATAAAATCAGAAGGCACACCCTCACCTTTATCTTGGGCCTTAAAGCAAGAGTTTACGACTTTCTTTTTTTACAGCTAACCTAGACGCCCCTCGCAATGAGAGCCAACTAGTTAACGAAAGAGTAAACGAGAGAGGAAAAGAGATACAGAGTTGAGACAAGTAAAAACACAAACTGAACAGGGATGGACGATCACTTGGTCAGGGGAAAAAAAATGATATTAATGTGTCTACTTTTATTCATTCAAGTCCATTTTAAGAGTTTGTAAAACATTTTCCTCAAAACTTTTTTTTTTTTAATAAAATTACAGTGGCCCTCTTTATCGAATTAATCCATTCCTGGATTGCTACTATTCGAAATCATGATTTTCGAATCAATTTTACCCATAAAAAATAATGTAAATACCCAGCAGTAAAAAACAGTCAACCCTGAGCATAACACAGTCACACCTGAGGGGGGTAACACAGCAACACCTGGCAGGGAAAACGTCAACAGCTGACAGGTAACACAGTCAACAGCTGCAGGGAAACAGTCAACACCCGCAGGTAACACGTCAACACCTGAGCAGGTAACACAGTCAACACTGAGCGGTAACACTCAACAGCTGAGCAGGTACAAGTCAAAAAGCTACAGGGAAAACAGTCAACACCTGAGCGGGAACACAGTCAAAACGAGCAGGGAACACATCAACCCCCTGAGCAGGGAACACAGTCAAAAACCTAAAAACAGGGAACACTCAACACCGAGCATAACCGTCAACAAACACAGATATGACAGTCTGGGGACTTAATACACAATATTTCAGGGGCAAACTCTCTCTAGACACTAGCACAGAAGTTGTATTTAAAAAGGCAGGGGTTACTCACCGTGTTTGACCCACAGGTGTTACTCACCTGTGTTAACCCACAGGTGTTACTCCCTTGTTAGACACCCAAAAACGTTTTTTGTTATTTTCACAAAAACAACAACACAAATCTCGTCGTCTTTTTTGGGTTTAAAGAGTCCCCTGACAACTTACCGTACGACTTCCGATTTTCCCCAGTTCCACTCCGACTTCCCCATGTTTCATTCTGGCTTTTCGATGTTTCACCCGGGTTCCCGATATTTTACTCCGACTTTTGATGTTTTCCCTTCCGGCTTTCCCCATTTTCACTCCGACTTCCCCCATGTTCCATTCTGGGTTTTCGATGCCCCCCGGCTTCCTGATGTTCCTTGAGTTTACCCGAGAAAGTTCCCGGCCCAAAGCCCCCGCGGCCCGGGCTGTGACCAGGGTTTATGGTGGTCAGGGCCTGATCTCCGGGTGCTACTGCTGGCTGCATGCAAACCAACATTGAACCACAGCCCCGCTGGCAGGTACCAACCTTTTTGGGGCTTTCCATGCCTGCTTAAGAAGCCAAGGGCTTTTGGTAAACCCCTTTATGTATGCTGAAGGGAGTTTGGCCCCCGACACTTATTTTGTTATCTTTTAAAGTGCTAGTGACCCCTCCCCCCGGGTTCCCGATGTTCACCCCCAACTTTTTCTCAAAAAAAAAAAAAAAAAAAAAAAAAAAAAAACAAAAAAAAACAAAAAAAAAAAAAGGAAAAAAAAAAAAAAAAAAAAAAAAAAAAAAAAAAAAAAAAAAAAAACCAAAAAATGAGGGGAAATAACAAGTTAAAAAAAAATTCAAGTTTTTCCCTGCCGGAAAAAACCCTGTTTCCCCTTTTTAAGCAAAATGTTTTTCCTCCACCACACCACCTTTATTTCGGAAATTTTTGAAATGGCGGAAAAGGAAAAAAAACCTTGTAAAAAAAAATAAAATTAATTTCCAATTTTAAAAAAGTGGCCCCTTTGCCAAGCCCCAAGCCACAACCACCCCACCCGATTTTTTCCGGGTTCAACCCAAAACCTTTTTAGAAAAGATAAGCAATAGAGGTGGAGCTGATAAAAGGGCCACCACCCCCTGAAAACCCCGGGGCAAAAGGAGAGAAAGCGAGAGAGAAGGAGGTTTTATAAAATTGCCGAGCCTCCCCCCGAAAGGTGCCCTCCAAAAAGTTGGGGGCCAAAGGCTTTTTTCCCGGGGAGAGGGGAATTTTTCCACCACCTCCAAGAAGAAACCAACCCCACCACCAGGGGGAAAACCCATATTTTCCAAAATGAATTTTTTGGAATGAGGGGAAAAACGTTATTTTGGTGTCCGGTCCACACTCCCTTTTAGGTCAAACAAAAGCACACAAAGGGGGATATCTAATTCACTCTAATTGAAGAGGGAAACAAGCCCGAGGAGATTTTAATTAGATTAGAACCACCAAGTGGGGAATTTTGTCACCCCAATCCATCCGGGGACGGAAAACACGAAGAATAGGGTAACAAAAGGCTAGGAATGGCCCCAAATTTACAGGAAACATATGGGTTTTAACACAACTATACATTATCTGTTACAAACAAATTTTTAAAGAAATTGAATTTCGTATCTTATTTTCATTAATAAATATCTTGCATGTCACAAGGTTTTTATACTGTCTGCCTCTGTATTCTTCAATAATACACTTTTAAGCACATGTTTTAAAGACAGTGACCAATGCCGACAAAATTTAAAATTTAGTTTGTCATCATGTGGCTCCCAAACTGCCAGAATACTTGTAACCAAGCCAAACCTGGCCATACAACATCACTTCGGTTCCTTTTCAAGTTGTCCAAAACAACTTATCTACGTTCATTTTATCATAGGGGGTTATAGACTACCGCTTCTAACTGCATTCCTAAAAAATCTTTTTCATTATTTCTTCTCCCCAAAATTTTATTTCCTAATCAGAACGTTATGCCAAAGTTTATTCTCATTCTTTTGGGGTACTCTTCGGGGCAAACTATAAACTTTATAAAAGGAGTATCCAATGTGTGATGGACCTAGAAATTTGTACATTAATTCCTTGTCCCTTTTTTTTTGAGTATCTGACCGGGCTTCTCCAATGACATGTTTTTGGGGTCATTATAGAGTCAAGGGCCCCTTAATGATGACAAGAATCAAAATGAGATAGAGTCATGCTCATGTCATGGGTTAGTTTTAGCCCATTAGGAGTGCAAACAATTCAGTTTGCAGGTAGACGCCCATTTTTAAATTTCTTATCCTAACTCAACAAATTTATTATGTTCTTAACGGGGGAGGGGGAAACAAGACAATGCGCCCTGCCAGAAACTCCTTTTTAGATCCACAGGTAAAAAACTTGTATAATTTTTTACACCATGGGAGAAATTTTTTGAGTAGTTTCTCTAACAAGTGATTTAAGGAAGGGTTACTAGCAATGAGTTTCTTGGGGGGGACCTCAGGGATGGATATTAAATGAAACATTTTCCCCCGGAGGGGTAAATGCCCTTTTTGCCTCTTCACTGATCGCTATAGGGCACCTTTCTGAACCGTAGCTTTATCATACCCCGCTTAAAGTATGATGATCCGCCTCCCTACATCGCTTCCAAACTATCCACTACTGACTCTGTGGGGGAAGAAAATTCCTAACATTGGGGGGGTGTGTGTGGTGGGGGTGTGGAGGGTGTGTGTGGGGGGTGTGTTGAGGGGTGTGGTGGGTGTTGGTGTGTTGTGTGTGGTGTGTGGGGGTGGGTGGATCCTTTTGTGTTTGCATAATTTGTACCTCTGGCAATGTCCGGGGTGGCCCTGTGTGTGTATTGGCGCCGCTATTGGGTGTAGATCCCCCTTAATATTTTTATTTATAACTCATTACAATTGTGCCCGGGGGACGTACAGTGGTTCATTCTTTTTTAATTTGTTTTATGACTGTAACCATGATAGGAGTGAAGCTGAATTTTATTTCCCCTGTAACTTTTCCATGATTATGAAAAGACTACCTGGGGTTTATTTCCTTTGAACTAGTTCGCATAACTTTGGGGTCCGTCACTGGACCCTTATTACCTTGTAACTTTGACACCCCCTCGGAGGGTATGGGTGCATAATAAAAATATAAATTAATGTGTGTGTGTGTGGGGGTGTGTGTTGTGTGGTGTGTGTGTGTGTGGTGTGTGTGTGTGGTGTGGTGTGTGTGTGTGTGTGTGTGGTGGTGTTGTGGATTAACAATCATATTTGCCCAATAACTCATTCAGTTGTGACCGGGGTGGAATGGAATTCCGTTACTCTATAATTTTTTTCCGATTGTGCCTGATAAACTTAAATAACCATTCTACAGAATCATACCTTGAACTTGGGGACTCATTACCTTTGTACCTAGTTACATAAAACTTTTTGGGGCCTATCCCTGGCCCATTACGTACCTCTGTAATCGTAAAAACCTTAGTAACTTGTCTGATTGGACCGACCTACCTGAGTTTTATTACCTTTGTAAATTGTGAGTTCATTACCTTTGTAAATTGTGAGTTCATTACCTTTGTAAATTGTGAGTTCATTAACTTTGTAAATTGTGAGTTCATTACCTTTGTAAATTTTGAGTTCATTACCTCTGTAACTTGCTCAGCTATCAAAACTTTGGAGTCCAGTCCCTGGACCAATTATGTACCTCTGTAATCTTTTGACTACCGCCTCAGGATGGGTATGGGGTGCATAATAAACATATTAAACTAACTAACTAACTGCCTACAGTGATACAGTTCATGCAGGTTATAAAACTTAATGCAATTGCACGTTTTCACAATCCATTTAGATCTGTGTGTATTTACCTCTAGACACTTGGTAAGATTCATTGTGACAGTGTCTGGTTCGTTTCTCAACATTATAATACCGAGTACAGTGTAAATCTCAACAATCCTATCACTGATACTAGAAATACCAAGCTCCTTCCTCATGTTAAGAACTTTTGTAGATCTGGGACAGCCAAGAATAATCCTGAGAGCTTCATTTTGCATTAACTCTAAGGGTTAGAGAGAAATTTCTCTAGCTAATATCAACATAATAATAATAATAATAATAATAATAATAATAATAATAATAATAATAATAAAATCTTTATTTACTACAAGTACATGTACAAGGTATACAGTCCTAGCTGACAATGCCATACTACTATATAGAAACTCTCTTGTTATGCTCCGCATTTCGGGCAAATTAGGTCAGTGTCCCAGGATGCGACCCACACCAGTCGACTAACACCCAGGTACCCATTTTACTGATGGGGAACATAGACAACAGGTGGAAAGAAACACGTCCAATGTTTCTACTCTGGCTGGGAATCGAACCCAGGCCCTCGCCGTGTGAAGCGAGAGCGTTAACCACCAGGCCACCAGAGCCAGAGCAGCATAATCAATTAAGGACCTAACATACAGGGCCAGATTAATTAAGAAGTCTCCGGGCCCTAGGCTATTCAGATTGGTGGTGCCCCTTTGAGTTACGGTAAGCGAAGCGACCCCTTTCAGCTTGGTGGGGGGGGGGGGGGGGTCGGTGTGAGCCTGTTTTAACGTCTAATTAAATACATTCTGGCTATTTAGATTAAATTTAATAGGGAAAGTACATCAAGACAACCAAAACCATTTACCACAGCCATTATAATATCTTGTTAAATCATCATTTTAAAAAGAAAAAACTCAAGACAGCATAGTTTAAAATTACT
>NW_026467146.1:0-12683 GCF_026875155.1 Cherax quadricarinatus
AAAAACTCCCCCCCTCGCGTTACCAGGACTTGACTAGAGTTCGTCACGCCACGCTACTGGAGTTTCGTCTGTAAAAACTTGCATTTGTGGTCCACAGGGGGCCCCTGTGCTAATTTTCCCTATGGTGTAGAAAATTACCTAGTTGGATGAATCTTATTGTGGCTAGCTGGTCTAGTGGCTAACGCGACGGGCTGGGTTTTGAGACTCCATGACCGCGGTTCAATCCCGGCCGGGGGTATGGTTTAATTCGATCTCTCTTTTTCTCCTCTCTCTCAATTCTCTCTCTCTCCTTTTTCTCCTCTCTCTCAAGGTTCTCTCTCCCCTTTTCTTTCTTTTTCTGGATCTTAGCGAAATGAAAGCTTCTAAATTCTTCCCCGTTATCCCTAACTTACTCCCAGTGTTCATCCAAAACTGGTATTCTCCAAACTTGCAAGAATAACTTAAACTACCAGGGGAAAATGAACGGATATATCAAAAAAACCGGAGGGCTAAATTCCTGCTCTGCTCAAACTGTAAAAAATTTCGGAGGGTTCGATCCCTGCTTCGATTAAACAGTATGTGTGAATGAAAACGGAGCGTTCCTATGCCAGCTCTGAGAAAAACAGTAAGTAGAATGGGGTCCTTGACCATCCAATCTTCTCACCAAACAAAAAATCAAGAGTGTCCTACAACAGTTCCCTTGATAAAATAAAGAGCTCAATGAAAAAACTTGTCACTGGAAAATCTCAGGTCCCTAGAGTCTATTCCTCCAATCGTTTCAGCTCATAAATACAGGTGACAAAATTACTAGTATATCCTGCCTGACTTGACTTACAATAAATTGAGCCCTATAACAATCACCAAATCTTTTTAAATACCTGTACTGTAGTCCTACCATAGAGAATGATTACTCATGGCTGGTGGTAACCGTCTGGGGTATGCGGCGTTGAAGTTCCAATGGTAGATTCGAGATGGAGTTGAAATCTTGATTCAATCGATTTGATCCGGGGAAGGACCCCCACTTGTGAAGGCTTACTCTGCCCTGTAACAACTTCAGACAGTATTACCAAGGCTGGCTCCTCCTCAGGAAAATTAATGAATGAAAAAGAAATAATTCACAAAGATAAGCACTTCATTATTTAGTAATGCAAAGATAAAACATTGAAACATGAAGGTGCATCCTACTTAAAAGAAAAATGAAAAATGAAATGGAAAAATGACATTTGAATTAAACGCTAATATATACAGTTATACTGGGGTGTCTGGTTGAGGTTGACACATTCTTGTAGAAATTGTAGCCGTTGCTGATGGGGGGGGGGGGGGTCACAGGTTTTTTGTGCCCCCCAACGATAGTTCTTCAAGAGTTAACCCTTGAATTCACCCCCGATGCAGGAATTAGGTTCTTTACCACACAAAGATGAGGGTTAGTGTCCGTGCAATTTAAATCAGGTAGGTAATCTAAATGACGCCCCAAGACCGGTTTCATCCGTTTTCAACATTCCCTTTTGGTTTAGCAGGTGACCCGAGCTGTATTCCAAGCTGGAAAGAGAGAAGGTTACCATGTTTAAGAAACCTCGCCATGTAATGAAAGTTTTTAAAAAAAGGTGGTTTTATCAAAAAGTCTATTTTAAGCAAAAACAAAAGGACAAAGTTTTTTATTGGTCAAAAGTGAAGCTTTAACCCAAATTTTCACTAGAATAGGAGCGAGGCTTTTACTTACAGTTGTGTGGGAGCTGTGAGTCGAGGATTACTGTTTGGAGGGCCCAAATGCCCCTTTGGGGGTGGGTGAAAAAGGGGGGGGGGGGAATAGGGGCTGACGCCCCCTACCTTAACAAACCCAGCAATCAAACTATCGTTTAAAAATTATTTGCTCGCTACCCATTGTGAATTTTTCCCTCACACCCCCCCCATACCAAGACTTATAGTCAAGGGGTAAAAGAAGAATAGGTGAAAAAAAATTTTAAACAGTGGAAGTCCGTAAGGCAACAAATTTTATTGATGTCATGATTTAAACCAGTCAGAGAAATAATTTTGATGAACATTATATCCAATATGAAACTTAAAAGCTTGGATCCCAATGTCCACCTAAAAGGGGATTTTGGGTTTCCCTTTTTAAATTTTCTAGGTTTATCAAAGGGTTTGAGATCCGTTTCAAAAAAAATTTTTTTCCCCAGTAAAAAAAATTTTAATTTGGAGATCCCCACAAAAGGGCTAAAATTCCTTTCTATGGTGGGGGAAACTCGTTTCTGCTGGAGGGAAAATTTTAATTTTAAAAATATAGGAAATAGGAGAGTGTGTATTGGTGCAGTAAGCGCCTGACATCATTGCAAGAACTAACTTTTTGTAACCTGAGAGAACATGTTGGCCAAAAATAAATGTGCTTTAGTTTATGCCACTTTTGATGGGCCAAATGTTTGGTCACGGCAAATCATGACCATTTGAAAAACAGTCTCTTGACATGGTTAGGAACAACAAGGGGGGTTTAATTTGCTGGAGCTACCCACCTTAAAAGCAGCCCGGCAACAAACTATCGTTACCCCATACCGCTCGCTATCCTATTGTTGAATTTTCCCCCCCCACTGGCACTATGCCAGTTTGTAGTGAATGTTAAAAAATTAGCCAAAGGGTTTTCTAAACCCCCTTAAAATTTCCCTTTTGAACCCCCTTTCCCAAAATTCATCAGGCTGGGGATTTGTTAGGTTTTAATTTTCTATTGTTAAGGACCTGTCATGTCACTTTTTTACCCACCGTGATAGTTCATTTCGTCCTGTTCTACATAATTTTTTTTTCTGGAATACACTAGATTTCCCTGTGTAAAAACTGAGGGGAAAATGTTAAAAAATTTCTACATTTTTCCTTATCACTGTGGTGAGCTGCCCCAAGTAACTTTTAGGACCCTTCTTGCCCCCTAATCTTACTTCATTCTTTCGCTCCCTGACCCCCGGTGAGTGGGTTTGTGCTCTGCACCCTATGCTGTTTTCAGGGAGCTCCTCATTTCGTCACTCAGTTTTTGAGTATGAGGACGTCCTGCTCTCCCCCTGGCGTTGATTAGGGGTTATTTTTTTAAAAGCATGGCAGGCCACCCCGGAGATGCTAAAACAGTCTTGTTAAAACTTATCGTGGGGCTGGACAGGAACTTCTATGGACCGCTACTACTGCAATCTTTATAGATACTTTGGGTATTGCAAACGAGGGGTATTGGAGTAGCGCTGAATGGCACGATGAGGATTTTGTCAAGTTTAATTTTGGCAAGGTGTTGAGGGGGAGGTAGACAAGCCGGGGCAGTTAACCCCCGCTGTGCCCGTCGACTTCAGACGTGTTCGCCTTACACAGGGGGTAAGATTAGAAATGTGCCATTCGGGGGCGGATGATTTGACACCCGTTTTGCGAGGGCAAATATGGTACATAATATGGCCACTTTTGGGGAAGTGGGTACGGGCCATACGCGGGGGTACTAAAAGGAACTTTTTCATGAAGATGCCCGTTCGTTCCCTATTCGTCTAGAGTGCGCCAAATTTCGGACCCAGGTGTTTGTGACATACGCTGGGCAACGGGGGGCCTGTCGGTTGTGTGGGTATATGTACCTAGCAGCTCTGGTGGAAGGAGGCGTGGAAACATGGAACAACGGAACAAATACAGAATAGAGAAGGGTGGGGAAAAGTTTTGCCTTATGGACTCTGCCCAACAAGGTGGGTCGGGAGTGGGAGGTCGAGAGGCGGGGGAGATGGGTCAGCAGGTGTGACGGGGGGGGAAGACACCCCTTCATTGAACGCGCTCGGGTTTGGAAGAGAACCCCCCAACTGGGGATAGCGTGTGGAAGACTTTACCCGGGGTTTAAATGTGTTTTGGCTGACAAGAGTTTTTGGGAAGGTTGGGAGTCCAGCCCTATTTCTTGGGTTGTGTGGACGGGGCAGGGAAAACAGAATCTCGGTCTGGCAGGGTGATAAGAATATTTTGATGCAAGTGGTGGAGGTGGAGGTCCACCGGGCAATGTAACAGCACTTATGCAAGCAGGGGACCATGGAAGCGCTTGCTGTGCTATCTGACTCCGAGGACGTGATTTTCCCTTTCAGGCAGGGAAAAAAGTCCTGGGCGGAAGTTACGCAGAGGGACACAGGGGCCCCCTAAGGGGAAGGAGTGGTTTAAGAGCGTTTCAAAAGGGGGAAGGGGGCCCGGGGGTTTCACAAAAAACGATTGGTGGCAGACATACCGGGGTCAAAAAGGGAAAACCACTCTGTAAGCTTCAAGTGATGACATTTGAAATTAATGGATTGAATAGAGGAAAAAGTGTGTAGGGTTTAGTAAATATTTGGTGCGTAATGGGGTTTGAGTGTGTTCGTGCAGGAACACAACTACAGCCGGGGGGTTATGATTGGGGGGGAAGGGGGTATAATGTGTTTTGGGGAGCATGCGAAAAGGTTGAAAGGGGAGCTCCCCTCCTGGAAAGGGGAAAAACTAGCCCGTTCGTAGTGAGGCATTTGAGGGTGGGGAGGGAGGGTGTTGGTAGATGGGTGGTGGGGTAGGGTACGATGAGTTTGGTGTGGTTGGTCCGGCAGGGGGAGTGTGCGTTTTAAGAAAAAATTTGTAAAGGTTTCCCTAATATTTATTTGGGTGCTTTACGGTGTACTGAAATTTGGTGGTGCGGAATTGTGTGAAAGGCGTAAGGTTTTGGGGAACCTAGGGGGAGGGTTTGTTCGGGGATTTTGGGGGATTATTAAAGGGAGTGGGGTTAAGGGGATTTGGGAGGGGGGGGGGTTTTTGTAGAACTACTTTTTTTAGAGTGGATATGGGCAGACGGATCGTTGTATTCCCCCCCGAACAGTAATGTGAGAAAGTTCGTGGGGGTGGACGCGGTTTTTTCGGATCACAGGGGGATAATGGTGGACCTAGAATGGGGGGGGTTCCCTAGAGGGGTAAAGGTTTTGGAATTAAATTTGAAGTTTTTTGCGGGGTGGGGGAATGTCGTCAGTTTTTTGCGAAATTGTGGGAAGGGTTGGTGGATGAGGCCCCCGGGGGATGATGAATGGTAAATTGGGGGATTGGGTGGCTAAAAATCGTATCAGAGAATATTGTATTTGTCGTGGGAGGGAAATAATGGGTTAAAGTAGGGTTTCAAAATGTCTTAAAGGCAGCTGCGTGATTTATGCAAGGGGAGGGAAGCTATCCAGGCAGGACATTGGGGGGTTTTAAGGAGAGAATTAGGGTATTGAAAAACGAGCGTTTTGAGGTGCGCGAATTAGGGGGGAGGATTGGGAAGTGCTATGGGGTGATCGGCCGTCGGTTGCATTTTAAAGGGGCCGAGAAAGGGGGAAGTAAACGATGGAGATGAGGGGGTTAAAAACGTACATATGGGGATGGAAGGGCATAGAGCGGGTAAAGCTTGGTAACGACAGAGGGTATGGTGGAATTAGAGTTTGGGTTTTAAAGTCTATACGCAAAGGGGGCTTCCGTGAGGTGGCTTGGGGGGGAAATGGGAGTATGTGCGTGTGGCTTGATGGTCAAATCGGTGGCATTAGGTTTGGGCCCGATAGGGGGGTTTTGGATTTGGCAGGCGTTGTCGGGAGTGAGCTTGGGAAAGGCGCCGGGTTATAACGGACTGCCAAATGTTTTCTACGTAAAAAATTTGGGGGGGTTCTGAGGGTTTTTTTTAGAAGGTGTTTAACTATTTAAAGGCGGCTGAGGAAAATGGGAGAGCAGCAAGGGCGGCCGTTGTGGTGTTGGAAAAAGGGGGGAGCAGCAGGGGTTAGGGATTACGGCATTTTCGCTTATGTGTGGAGATTATAATTTTTTGCGAGAATATTGGGGAACAAAAAGAGGGAAATGGCAAGGTAATTGATAGGGGGCAATAGGGGGTCCCGGGAAGGTCGAGTATGAAGGGCATGGCAGATTGGAATTTATGGAGAAAGGGGGGGTTGGGGGTGGAGGTGTATTGGCATTAGTTGGAAGGTCTTATAATAGTGTGAAAGGGTTTATGCGTTTGGGAAGGTTTTGGGGGGAAAAAATAAAATCTTGGCAAAAATTTTTGTATCAGGGGGGGTCGATGAGGGTGCAGGTTAAACGGGAGGCTAGGGGTTAGAAATTACAGATGCGAAGGGGGCGCGCAAAGGGTGCCCCATCCCCAAAATTGTTTTTCTGATACAGGGTCCTTTTTTTTTGGGCCATTCGGGGGGTGTTGCGGGGAGGTGGGGGAGGGTATGATGGGGGGGGGGGGCTTTTATCGTGGTTATGTGGGTGACACGACGTTTGGTGAGAGGTAATAGGGATTGCTTGGGTGGGTAAGGGGTGGATGTGTTTGGGGAGGCTTCAGGTATAAAATTAATGTTGAGAAGCTAATTTTCTGACCTAAGGGTAGTACAAAAGGGGGGGATGGAATGGGCCCCCCCCCCCCCCCCCCCCCCCCCCCCCCCCCCCCCCCCCCCCCCCCCCCCCCCCTTAAAAAACCGGGGGGGGCCCCCCCCCAAAAGGGGTTAGGGGGGTTTTTAAAAAACTTCCGGTCCAGGGGCGGGAGGGCTGGGAAACTTTTCCCCCCTGGGAAAAAAGGATGTGAGGGGGTGTACCTAAAAAACGAAGTTATATAAGGGGAGGGGGGCGGGAGGGGAGGGGGGACTTGTAGAGTAGAAGGATATTTCAAAAGGTGGTTGGGGGGGTAGGGGATTTAAAAAAATTTTTGGGGGGCCTGTTGAGGTTATTAATGACAGTGAGGGACCCTCGTGGTTAAATTGCGGGTCCTCGAAGGAGTGGAAGGAAAGGGCCAGTGGTGGGTGCTGTTGAAAGGGCTACCCAAAAATCGTGGAAAAGAAATGTGGGCGCGTCTAAAACAATTATTGGGAAAAAACCCGGGTTTTCGGGAGGTAATGTTTAATTTTTACATGGATTTTGCCCCCTTTGGGGGTTTCCATTCAATAGGAGGATAAGGGAGGGAGGGGAATGTAGAGCGTGTGGAAAGCTGGAGACAATTTTTATGCGGTATTTTTGTGACTGTTAAATTGTCGGGGCTGGTTGGAAAGGTGTTTGGTTAGTGGGGGGGAGGATTTTCAGGTGTTGCGGGCTTTAAGTTTGGTATAGGTGGGGTGGTAAAATGGGGAGAATGCAGTGGGTATTTGGGACGGATTTATATAAACGTCATGGGCCATGAGGGAGGTGGGCGTGGTGAGAGGTTTAAAGGTGTTAGCTGCGACTTTTACAGAACTAAGTGCGTAAAAGGGAAATTTTTGGAGGGGGTTGGGAGACGCTTTTTCTGAGGGGTATCGGAGTTTTTGGGTTTAGGGATTTATGGATTTACGTGCAAGTAGGGGTCGCGGGGGTGGGTTCCCGAAAAAGGGCAGTGTGAAAGGGTTTTGTGGGAAGGAAGAATATATAATGAGACATAATGACTTTGGGCTGTGTGATGAGCGGGGTTGTTGTTGTGAACTTTCAAGTTTTTTTTTCAATTTAATTATTAATTTCAATTGAAGAGGCACGATGTGTAATGTGAGGAATATTATATATCTGCAACGAAAATTTTTTGGGATGTGTTTAAAGAAATGACAAAATGGGGGCACTGTTGAAAGCGAAATATATATATAACATGAAGTATTGCGTTGGGGGAGGAAAGGGTTCAGTATTTATCGACTGTGAAGGTCATGCACTGTTTGTTTTTTTTCTAACAGACTTACATCTTAGTAGTGGTTTTAAAATATGGGCGAAATATTTTTAGAAAGTTGATTATCCCTGTTTTCTTTTACATATGTTTCTTTTCATGGGCTCTATAGAGCCCGTAGGTTTTAGGTTACCCTTGATTTTATAAAATTTTGGGTAATTGTGGATGAAATAGGTTAGGTTTTTTTAGTTTCCTGGTTGTGTTGTAAAGTGTATGAAAAATATGATTTTTTTATACCTTCCTCGAGAAGGTGATAGTTTGGGGGTTTAGTAGGTAACGTTGTACATGAATCATGTAAATTTAATTTTTTATTATATCAATACATTGAGTGATACTGAAGTTCTGTGTTCATATGGAATAATGCAAGCATTTCATACAATTCATTTTCATAAAAGATTTTTATGCGGTGGATTGACTGAAGAAGGGGGAGGGGTAGTGTTTTCAGAATGTAAGGGGTACATTCCGTGGCATGATGTAAATAGGGAAATTGTGTACTTTCCAAGGAGGGCTTTAGGTTAGATTTAGTGTTCCGACTAATGTATTACTTCAAAGGTTGGGAAAGGTCATTGTTTATGTACAGATTTGTGTCTTTTAGTGTAATATGTTAAATTGGGAAAATCTGTACTAGCAGAATTTTCACCTGTTTTTACTATGTAAATTTTTCGTTTATTTTTATGTATATTTGTTTTTTAAATAAAAATAAAAAAAAAATCTTATTCTGATCCTGAAAGAAAACTTTTGGGTTAGCTTTGATTTCTTGCAATTTTAACCCCATAATCTCTTTTGCTTTTTTATTCCCTTTTTTTTTTTTTCTTTTAGTGAAAATATTGATTTCTTAACTGCCACTCTCCCCTTTTTTTTCGTTATATATGCCTCTCTTTTGAGCAATGAGATTTTTTTTAATCTATTGTTTATCCATTTAGGATTATTTTTGTTTGATATGATTTCCCTATATGAAACATAAGTTGTCTGATGAGTTTGAACTATGCACTGGAAAACTTCATATCGGCAATCATCACCACCTACCTGGCCCATAGTCAAGTCATTCCAGTTCAACCCACCCAGGTAATTTCTCAGTCCTATGAAATCACCCTAGCAAAAAGTCGGGGGACAGAGACTTGATTGCCATTATTAGAGTATTCCATGATATAATAAAACTGAGTGATTTGTGATCATTTCCCCCAAAGCTCATCATTAACCTCAAGATTATTAATTAGCTATTCCCTGCGGGAAAAAAACCAAGTCAAGGAGGTTATTTCCTCTAGCTGATTTTTGTCACAAACTGTTTTAAAAAGCAATCCTGAATTGTATCAAGAAAGTCTCTTGACTCTAAATTTCCTTTCCAAATTGCTCTAGTCAATTTGTTTAAAGTTAAAAATCTCCCATTAGCACAACGTTTTCGTATGTAGATGCCTTATGAATTTCGTTCCATAAAAAGTTTACTGCACTCCCTATCAAGGTTTGGGGCCTGTAAATCACATCCAAGATTTAGTTTTTCACGGCCCTCGACAAGCTGTAACCAAACGATTCAGTGGCTGATGCTTCTAATTTTATATCTCATCTAACACAACAGTCTAAATTATCTCTGACATACATCGCTACTCCCCCAACCTTCCTGTTGACCCTATCAGTGTGGAATAATTATAGCATTTTCTTGTCTTTCAGATTGAGCCAGGTTTCTGTTATAGCAAATATCTATGTTTCTTGCACTTTGCAATTAATTTTAGGTAAATCTATCTTATTTCTTAAACTCCTGCTATTAGTATCGTAAACCAAAGGGAGCTAATCTCTCGCTGCCCTCTGCTGTCTACCTTTGTTTGCTGACCTGATCCATTGTCTTTATTTGTAACTTTTAAAAAATTTTACTGTTTTTTAACCTAGTGTTGCAACCTGACTGTTTCCCACACACCCATACCTCTATCTTTTATCAGTTTAAAATCCTAGACACATCAGCAATTTCCCTCTCGATCGAGTTGGCCCAAAAGCTAACACCCCTGCCCCAGAGAGATGTAACCCATCCCTTGAATATATACTATGTTTGCCATAAAAGTTGTCCTATTGTCAGTAATGGGGATTGCAAGTTCCTTGCAGTATCTGTCTAGCCAACAATTTACACCAATTGCCCTAGACAATAATCCTTGCCCACTCCCCTTCTAGGCAAGATGCACATATGATTGGGACCCTCCTAGACCTAATTAAATCTATAGCTGACCTGTAAATTGTCTAGCAGCTCTTCTCTCCTACACTTCCCGATATCATTTCCACCAGCACTGACACAGATAATGAGCTTGTTCCCATTACCTAACATGATATTATTCAACCTGTTGACTATGTCACCAACACCAGCTCAGGGGAAGCATGCTCTCTCTCTCTCTCTCACCTTCTTATTCCTATTACATAAAGCATGGTCCATATATCTTACCCGTGAGTCACCAACCACAAGAATTCACTTACCTCTATTAAACATTCGTCTCTCGACCTGCGGGAGAGAGGTAAGCTTCTACAGTTTCTCTTGCGCGCCACCTGGTGAGGAAAACATAGCATTAGCACCAAGATGGCGGACCGACTGAACCGGCGCATAAATACTGTCTGCATTGAGCTGGTTAGAGGATCTTTAAGCAGCGCCACGATGAACGTTCTCTTGCCAAGCATTATCAGGGACGGTTATGGAATCCCCAATGAAGAGTTGTATGGGGTGGCACTGAATAGTATGCCCAAGGGTCTTCGTGAAATCATGAGGGCTGACTTCTACTCTACCATAGTCGACGAATTTCAAGAAAGAAGGATGAGTATCAATTCAGCAGTGAAGTATGCTTGCATGATGTGTCTAAGTATTTTACTTGGGTAAAGGTAAGGAATGTACCTTTTGAAGCAACAGCATACAGCCTACAAGATGTGTTCAGTGGTTATGGGACTGTACACTCGGCGAGCATGGGAATGTGGAGGAACGGCCCCTACGAGGGATGCCGGAAGGATCCTTCACACTGAAAATGACCCTGAGGAGGCCGATACTATCATATGTTACATTGCAAAAGCATAGAACTCAGGTTTTTTTTTCACTATGCGGTGCAGAGGAAGACATGCCATTTATGTGACTCTTATGAGCACATGGCGGCACATTGCCCCAGGAGACAGGGTCCTAGGGGTCAAGAGAAAGCTTCTGAAGACACGCAGTTAGAAGCCTTGGGCGTTGTGACGGGTGGAGTGGGAGAGCCGGGGTAAGGGCCTGTGGAGTGAGGAGGTCGAAAGAGCAGAGGTGGTTTTAGAGACGTGTGTTACACTACCAGTGGAAACGATGGGGGGGGGAATATCGCTGTCAGAAAGACCGTTAGATACTACAGATTCAGCCCAAGAAGGGATGCTGGAGGCTGTGCTGAAGGATTTTTTGGAAGAGTCGGAGCATGGTGTGGAAGGTGATGTGAGGTTAGGTGATGTCAAGGTGATGGACGACCAGAAACGGGTAAGGAAGACTTGAGTGAGGTTCGAATGGAGAGCAATGTGGTGGTGGAGGTCCATCAAGAAGATGTAGTTGAAGAAGAGATGTGTGTAGAGGGTAGCTCCCGCAAGAGATCAGCGGGGCATCAGACATGGACGAAGTCCTCCACACCAGCGCAGCGGCCTGGAAGAAGATTTGGGCAACTGTGGTGGAAACGGCTGAGACCAGGAGGAAGGGGGGGGGGCAATGGAAGACCGGAGGAAGGAACAGGGAG
Organism: Cherax quadricarinatus; assembly: GCF_026875155.1. Classification (NCBI taxonomy): domain Eukaryota; kingdom Metazoa; phylum Arthropoda; class Malacostraca; order Decapoda; family Parastacidae; genus Cherax; species Cherax quadricarinatus. Next base: position 11,329 of record NW_026467146.1, read on the forward strand.
GGGTTGGAGGGCAGGAACGAGGGACTGATAGAGATGGACCGAGACCTATGAAAGGAGGACCAAGTAAGCCTCAGCGGCACAGGGGTAAGCCGCCTTTCTTGTAAAATTCAGGTGTGTAACTTTCAATGTAAAACGGTCTTAAAACCGAGGTCAAGAGGGTATGGTTAGAGTGGGTTTTGAGAGATTTAGTATTGATGTCTGTTTTTTGCAGGAACATAACCATAGGTTAGGATGTGAGTTGTTGTTGAAAGGTTATAGGCTGTTTACCAGTGATGCTTTGAGTTGAAAGGAGGTGTGGCTGTGGCGATAAAGGAGACCAGTCCTTTGCGTATCCTGCGTTGGGAGGAGGGGGGTGGGAGGGTTTCAGGGTGGATGGGTTTTGGGGGGCCGGGAGGGCTTGTTTTGTAGGTGTGTACATGCCAGCAACTAGTAACGCTAGAGTGAAGGTGGATTTTGTATGCGATGTTTGGTATATCACTTTAGAGGTTTTACCTGCTTTTACGGTGATTGGTGGGGATTGGAATTGCGTAATTAGGAACGGTGATGTGGTTCTGAGGGGGCGGGTTGTGTTTTGGGGGTTCTGAGAGATGTTTTGCGAGATGTAGGAGTGGTAGATGTGGTGGGGATAGGGGATATGGAGTGGAGCACACTTTTATTCGTAGGGGATATGAGGCACGGTTAGATAGGATTTATGTTAGGCAGGGAATAGGTGTGGAGAGGGTGAGGACTATAGATGGGTTTTTCTGATCATCGCGCTGTTAAAGCAGATTTGAGGGTAGATGGTATAGTGAGAGTTTATGCGGGATACTGGAAATTGAATGTGAGGCTACTTAGGGACGAGGGTGACCCTACAGGGTTTGAAGATTGGTGGAAATCCTTTTGGAGACTAGGAATATGGAGATGGATTTGCTGGAGTGGTGGAAAATGAGGGCTAAAGTTGAATCGCGGGTTTTTTTAAAGTACGGGGTAAGGAGATGGCGAGGTGGACCTATGGTCTACATAATTATCTTGAAGGTCAGTTTAAAGACTGTTTATGCAGAGGAACGAGTGGGGCGGAGTGAGAACATGGAACGTTTGCGAAATAGGTTGGCGGAAATTCACAATGAAAAGTTGAGGCAATTAGAGTTAGGCGGGTTGGAGGATGCTTTAAGGGGGATAGTCCATCGGGTTTTGTATTAAGGAAGTTTAAGGAACGGCAGGCAAAACTACCTTGGCGTATATTGAGGGAGGTACAGGGGGGGGGGAGTTTGAGGAGGGTCAAGGCCTATCCACCCCGGAAAATAGTTTTTTAGCCGATTTTGGTTTAGGGGGAAAAAGGAGGAGGGTTGGCGGGGAGTGGGGGGGGGACGTTTTGG